>CM021100.1:911642000-911706411 GCA_007115665.2 Sequoiadendron giganteum | reverse complement strand
TGTCTTTGTCTCTGTCTCTGTCTCTGTCTCTCTCTATCTCTCTCTGTCTCTGTCTCTCTGTCTCTGTCTCTGTCTCTGTCTCTCTGTCTCTCTCTCTGTCTCTGTCTCTGTCTCTGTCTCTGTCTCTGTCTCTCTCTCTGTCTCTCTCTCTCTCTCTCTCTCTCTCTCTCTCTCTCTCTCTCTCTCTCCCTTTCTCTCTCTCTCTCTCTCTATCCTATTCTTCCCCTCTTCCCTTCACCCTTCCCTCTCCTAATACTCTCTCTCTCCTTCTTCCCTCTTCCCCTCTCCTTTCCGCCTCATTTCTCTCTCTCCCTCCCCTTCTCTCTCTATCCCTTCTTCCCTATCCCTTCCCCTCCTTAGTTCTCTCTCTCCTTCCTCCATGATTCTCTCTCCTCCCTTTGCCTCTTTCCTCTCTCTCTCTGTCTCTCCCTCTCTCCCATGTGCCCTCTTCCCTTCTCCCTCCCCCTCCTAGTTCTCTCTCTCTCTCTCTCTCTCTCTGTCTCCTTTCCCTCTAACTTTCCTCTCTCTCTGTCTCTCCTCTCTCTCCCCTTCCTTCCCTCTTCCCTCTCGGCTTCACAGTCCCTGGGATCTCTCTCTCTCCCTTCTTCCCCTCTTCCCTCTCCTTTCCCTCCTAATTCTTCTCTCTCTCTCTCTCTCTCTCTCTCTCTCTCTCTCTCTCTCTCTCTCTCTCTCTCTCTCTCTCTCTCTCTCTCTCTCTCTCTCTCTCCCTCCCTTTCCCTCTCTCTCTCTCTTGCCCACCCTCCACCTCCTAATGACTCTTGGGTGTATGTGTGCAAAAATGGGATATCAAATTTGAATGAATTTAAAATGACCTTTTTTGGTTTTATATTAGTTGACCCAAATCGGATATCTAATTTTTTTTACTTTATAAATCGGATATCCAATTTGTTTTACTTTGGCTTGGGCATTGCTATGGAGCAATGTACTGACACCCAACCCAAAAAAAGTCAACTTAGGATTTTTGCATTTTTTGACGAGTGCAAAATGCTACTTTTTTCATATCGCCACTTTTTGGACCATCATGATTCTGCACATGCCCATAATCATAACTTTAATATAATCCCTAACCCTGATTCTAATCTTAATCATAAACATAGTCCTTTTCATAATTTTGACCCTAATTATAACCTCAAAACTACCCTAATTTTAACCTCAAACCTAACATAACCCTAATTATAAACCTAACCTCATCCCTAATTATAACTATAGTTATAATACTAATTCTAATCTTAATCGTAACACTAAAAATAATCCTGATTCTAACCACAACCCTAATTCTAAATCAATCCTAAACATAATTATAACACTAATCTTAACCTTAAATCTAATTCTAACCATAACCCTAATTTTAACCCTCACCCTAATCCTAATTCCAACTATAACCATTAAAATATTTACCTAACCATAAACCTACTTCTAATTCTAATCCTAACACTCATTCTAACTATAAACCTAACCTTAATCTTAATGCTAGCCCTAACCCTAAATCTAAGTTTAGTGTTAAGTTTAATTCTATTCATTTGTGTTAAATTATGGTTAGTGTTACAATTTAGATTAGGGTTAGATTTATAATTATGGTTAGAATTAGGATTTCAATTATGGTTAGGGTTAGAATTATGATTATAATTAGGATTAGGATTAAGTTTATAATTAGCATTAAGATTAGGGTTACAATGGAAATTAAATTAGAATTAGAATTAGGGTTTATATTCAAGGTAGAATTTGGGTAAGGATTAAAATTAAGATTAGAATCAAGGTTAGGGTTTAGGGTTGAGGTTCATGACCTAACATTCTTCTATATTGTTCATTTTTTAATTATAAAATTGCTATATGCAATTTTAAAGTCAAGGTTATTTTATTTATATTAATACTATTTATTTGTTAGAATTATACTATACAATAAATTTTGGTCTAATTGTAACCCCAACCCTAACCCTTATTCTAAGTATAACTATAATTCTAACTGTAACCCTAATCCTAACCCTAAACCTAATTCTATAATGGTAATTACAATATTAATTCTAATGCTAACCCTAAAGCTAATTATAATCTTAAAACTAACCCTAATTTGAAACCTAACCCTAACTTTAATTTAAACCCTAACCCTAAGATTAATTATAAACCTAATTCTATTGTGTAAATCTAACCCTAATTTTGACTAAAATCCTAATTATAGTCACAATTCTAATCTTAAATATAACCCTAATTCTAATTCTAATAATAATTTTAAGTCTCATCTAATTCTAACCATATTTCTATTCTAGTCATAACCCTATTTCTAATGCTAACCATAACTATAATTCTAACACTAACATTAATTGTAAGCCTACTTCTAATCCTAAATCTAATTCAAACTATAATTATATCTTAATTCTAACCCTAATTCTCACTCCAATCCTAGTTCTAACTGTAACCTTGATTCTAACCTTAACCGTAATTTTAGTTCTAATCCTAACCCTAATTCTAAACTTAGCCCTAACTATATTTCTAATCATTGTTGTAAACCTAACCTTAATCCTAACCCTTACTAGAGTTCTAAATCTAACCTTAATCCTAATTTTAACTCTAACCCTTACTCAAACACTAACCTTAATTCTACCTAATCCTAACCCTAGTCCTAATTTGAACCCTAATCCTAATCTTAATTATAACCCCAATCCTAATTCTAAACCCCAAATCTAACCCCAACCTTAATTCTAACCCCCAATCTAACCCCAAATGTAAATCCTAATTTTAATCCTAAAACTTGTCATAATCTTAATTGTAATCCTAACGCTAACTCCAATCCAGAATCTTAGTCTAATTCTAATCCTAATCTAACCATAAAATTAATCTTAATTGTAATCCTAATCCTAACCTTAACCCTAATTCTAACCCTAACTCCAATCCTAAATCTTAATCTAATAACTATGAATGTAAGTCCTAATCTTAATTTTAAATTCTAATTTCTTAATTGTAATCCTAATCCTAACCTTAATCTAATCATAAACTTAAATCCTAATCCTAATCTTAATCCTAACCCTAATTCTAATCTTAGCTTCAATCCTAAATCTAACCCTAACTCCAATCCTAAATCTAACCATATACTAAAATACTAATCTTA
This sequence comes from Sequoiadendron giganteum, assembly GCA_007115665.2. Taxonomy (NCBI): domain Eukaryota; kingdom Viridiplantae; phylum Streptophyta; class Pinopsida; order Cupressales; family Cupressaceae; genus Sequoiadendron; species Sequoiadendron giganteum. The sequence continues at coordinate 911,703,287 of CM021100.1, read as the reverse complement.
ATTGTAATCCTAATCCTAAATCTAACCATAAACTTAAATACTAATCTTTGTAATCCTACCCTAATTCTAACCCTAGCTCCATTATGATTAGTGTTACTATTAATTACGGTTAGTATTATGGTTAGATTTACCATTATGGTTATGGATTAGTATTAGGGTTAATATTATGTTTAGATTTACCATTATGGTTATGAATTAGCATTAGGGTTAAAATTATTATTATGGTTAGATTTACCATTATGATTATGGAATTAATATTAAGATTACAAGTACCATTACAATTATGCATAAGTGAGTAAGATTTCAATTGTAATCTTAATCCCAATCCCAATCCCAATCCTAATTCTAACCCTAGGTCCAATCCTTTATGGTTAGTATGAAGATTAGATTTACAATCCTTTTAACCCCAATCCCAACCCTAACTCCAATCCTTAATTCTAACCCTACCTCCAATCCTTTTAACGCCAATCCCAAACCTAACTCCAATCCTTAATTCTAACCCTAGCTCCAATCCTTTAGCCCAATCCCAACCCTAACTCCAATCTTAAATTCTAACCCTAACTCCAATCCTTTTAACCCCCATCCCAACCCTAACTCCAATCCTTTATGGTTAGAATTAAGATTAGATTTACAATCCTTCAACCCCAAACCCAACCCTAATTCTAACCCTGGCTCCAAAGGTTAGATTTACAATCTTTTAACCCTAGGTCCAATCCCAATCCTAATTCTAACCCTAGGTCCAAATCCTTTAGGGTTACGGTTAGATTTTCAATAAGGATAATAAAGATTTCAATTAGGGTTAGGATTAAAAATTAAAATTATGATAAAAGTTAGTGTTATGATTTAGGTTAAGACTAAAATTAGTGTTTGGGCTTTTGAATTGAATTACCATTAATTACTAGAATTAGTGTTCAAATTAGGGTAATAGTAAAATTAGAATTAGGATTATATTTAAATATTTTGGATGAGATTAATAGTGATTCTATCTTGCTTTATAGAAAGTTAAATTGATTAGATTAGAATATGTAAATGCTCCATAACTAAAATTTGAGAGGCATAAATTCCAGATTGATTAATTGTTAAATGAATGTTTTAGCTCGCTTTTAATGCTATAAATGTTTCAGTTTTATTGCTAAGATTCATATCAGTTAAATTGATTAGATTAGAATATGTAAATGCTCCATAACTAGAATTTGAGAGGCATAAATTCCAGATTGATTAATTGTTAAATGAATGTTTTAGTTCGCTTTTAATGCTATAAATGTTTCAGTTTTATTGAAAAGATTCAAATCTCTATAATCTACTTAAAAAGAAGAGAGATGCTTATATGTTTATATCTATGTAATATACTTATTGAGACAAAGAGATTCCAAACTGATTAGGTATATAGTTTTTTTTATATTGAATATATGCAACACTGCAGAGAGACCAAGAGAAAAAGATCACCAAGACAAACCCAGCTATAGCAGAAAACAAAACAACAGCAGCAATTCAGTAAATAATATATAAAGTTTGATCACCCTAATCAAGCCTCATAATACCCATTGCACTAACAAGAAATTTAAAATTTATTTTATCCAATCCAGACATTCATCAAATACAAGGAATATAGGTTAAATAAACATACCCTACAAACACTGCAATCTCCATGATATTACAATTTCAAACGAAAAATAAATGCTCAACCACTCCATAAAGATCAAATCTACAATTTAAAATTTGATTTCTTTAAACCCTGAAGTGGCCTGGATACTCTGAACCAAAACATAAGGTGAGAATAAGATTCAATCAGCTTCCTCTGCACTGGCATGAGGAAAGCACTAGAATTTCAAATAAATCCATAATGATGGCGGCAGGAGGGAGTGCCAATAAAAGAAGTAGCTTGGAAGTTGAAGCATGGGAAACATGGAATAATCAGTAGTCTACAGTTTGAGATCCATCCATCAGTAAAATGAATAATCAAAAACTATTTAATATTTTGCATATTTTTGTGCTTTTTATACCTCTACTTTTAGATCCTCTTGTTAATTTAAAGAAAAATAATAATGAAAAAGAAAGAAACCAGAGAATTTATCTTACTAGCATGTGGAGTTTATTTATATTCCATAATTTCGTAACCATTAAATGGAAACTTAACATTTCATTTATTTTGTATTTAAAATAAAAATTATATAATTGAAAATGTATTTGAAAAATAACTTTCAATATTGACAAGTAGATTTGAACATCAGTTTTAAGCCCATCGTAGAAAGACTTTCTTGTATAATTTTATTCCTCATCTCTGACCTGCTTTTCCTCCTTTTGTTGAAGAGGAACTTTGTTTGCATGAGGAAAGATATGAACTCTGAACATATATTTGTTTTGATCGTTGTCCAGCTGCTCAAAAATACAAATGTCTCCTTCCTTTATATTATTAGCCCGTGTAAAATATCTCCACCCCCCACTGAAGGTAGGCACATTGCTCTTAATAATACACTGCACCTTCCATTCCTTACACTCTCCATTCAAAAGAACAACTTCATTTTTTCGTTTTGGAAGTTGAATTGGATAATACCATATTTTGCCGAACTCCTGCATTCCCAAACCATGCCAAGAACTAAGTAATTTAACCCAAAAGATCATTGATTTAGTACATTCTTCTTAAACTTCACAATTCACACAAATGCAGATTTCCATATTATGCCTTGCATATTGTGAGCTTGTTAAATGCCTCTGTTTCAGATCCTCTAATCCTAATGAAAAATTGAAAATATATATAACCAAAGAAAGCAGAGAACTTGATCTCACTAGCATGTGTGGTTCATTTACATTCCATGATTTCATAACCATTTCACGAAAGGGTTTATCTGATTTGAAAGGAGCAGCAGATTCCATTGTCATGTGCTTCCTAGAGGAGAAACAATGCCCATGGTTCTTGGATGAATAGCCTGCAGCAAATCAACTTTGTTGTTATACCAGTTCTCCTAATAAAAATAGGATCTGAGTGCCTATTTTGAAAGATCAAATAAATTATGGAGCTTAAAAATTTAATAAGCTCTGTATTTCTGGACAAAACTTTTGCTTACCAAGAAAAGAGGATTTCCTTTTCCTCCCTCGTTTTTTAGCTGCTGGTTCAGCTGTAACATTGTTTTCCTCATCAGAAACCAAATCAATCAGTATCTTTGGATGATTAGGGCATTTCTTATCTAAACCAGTGTTTGTTTTCTCAAGCTGAAGAGCACTGATATTTTTCACACACCCACTTGTTTCAAATATCTGAACCTTGAAACACAGCTTCGATATATACTCGAACACAACAAAATCTCCCAATTGCAGCCCATGGTAATTGACAATTTTTTCCCACCCATCTCGGAATTCCAGTTTATTGTTTGTACCCCATAATTGTACATCCCACTCCTGCCCACTTGGGCCTTGCAACACCATATATTCGTCTCTGTCATTTATAAACTGTGAAGCAAATGCAGGAGGAATACTCTGCAGTAAACACATTACAGAATTTGTTTTTACAAATTTTAAACAGTGTATATGAAATCAAAGCATGGAGTATAAAATTTACCAGTTTTTCTGCAAAATCTCCAAGCATAACTTTGAAGAATGAGACACACCCATCAAAGCGCTCTTTCTCATGGTGTTTACCATGATTTCTAAAACATTTTTGACAGCACATCCTGCATGGTATAAAAAGCTCCCCTGTTTCTTCATCTTCCATGTCAAACCCAGATGCAAAGCTTACAAAGATACGCCCAAAAAACACATTTAAAATCCTGAAATACCTACATGCATGAACATAACAACAACACAGCCAAAGTCTGAATGACTGACGTGCACTTGAGTTCAAGTAACAGAGAATGTCATGTAGAATCAGATCGGTGTGAAGAAAAGAGAGTGCAGATAGCAATGATGTATTTTATCATAATCATGGCGAGAGTTGTGCGATGAATCATATCTTATCAGGCAGGACCCAAAATCAAGAAATATACATTAATCACTTAGATTTCCACAGAATTGAAAGAATGGCAGTATTGAATAAGGCGACGCGAACAGATTGTATAAGCATGGGTGACACGTTACTGTAAAGGATTCCTGCTCTGGCACGTGTTTGGGATGTGTTCGTCTGTCATTTTTCCTGCAATTTTAAATTCAAAACTTAAAAAGCAGCTAAATTTTTATAACGCCAGGAAAATGTAGCACTGCCCAGAGGAAAATCGTTAACTGCAAATTATCTGACAATTATGAAGTCAAATAATTTCTACATTATTAAGAAGTAAGAAGTTTTAGGTAACTAACAATTATGAAGCCAGATAATTAACTTGCATGGGATCAATAGAAGTTTTAGGGAATTGACAATTATAAAGATAGATAATTTCTTAGTTACTAAAATAACTTGAATTAAATGTATGAAATATATTTTTATTTGTGAATTAGTTATTTATTTATTATTATTTTTAATTAAGATTAAACGAGTTTTGTTAGGGTATAAAGTTTTTGTGTTAAAGATAATATAATAAAACTCCACAAAATAATAGAAGACAGTTATAAAATATCAATAATATAATAATTATACGATAATAAAAATCAGTTATCAAAAGGACAATACAATATCCAACAAACCACCAACTCTATCAAGGTGGGTTGAAGCCAAAATTCTTCCAATAATATTTAATTAATCTTGATCATCTTGTCTTTAATAGTAAAATTTTTTTGCTCAAATCTGTTTTTTTTTAAGAATTAGGAAAAATCCCTAATCTAATACCCTATTTTCAGCTTTTTTTGAATTTTGTCTTTATCTTTTTTTTTTTTTTTGAGTTTTTAATATGAGTTTGGGATTAATTTGTAGCTTCAATTTTAAATTTTAGATGTCATTGTCTTTCATTTTCTTAATTATATAAAAAAAGTGTTTGATTTTAAAAAAATAAAATTAATTTGTCACATATTTTATCATACAAATGGAAAATTATTAAAAAATAAATGAAAGAAATTAAACTATTTTTAAGCCAAGTGACTAATAAATTTGTGAAGCACCATGTAACTATTTTTTTGGTCCTTACAAAACTCTGGAACCCATTAAATTCAATGCAAAACCTTATAATCGAAGTTGATAGAATTTTTAAAGATAATTATATATAATTTAGAACTAGAAAAAAGTCATGGTTGATGTAGAAACTTAAAAAAACTTGTAAATTGATATGTATGCTATTGCATAAGTGTGAAGCCATTTAATTGCTTATTTTTAATTTGATTATATATTTAATTATAGATGACAAGAGTAAAATTGGAAATAAAAGATTAAGTGAGCAATATGAAAACAATAAGTTTAGGTCTAAATAAAAACCAAATAGAAACCAATTAAGTGATTCTTGCATTTGTGATATTTAAACTAGATAAGGAGAACATGATGGCATTAAATTGTTATGGTGACATTTATAATTAACCAAGTGAGCCAGGTAGAATTAGTCATGAAATTTCTGTTTATAATCTTGTTAAATTAGTTAAAATTAAAATTGTTTGATTCTAAATTTACGTTATATTAATGCTATTGGCATGTTTATGCTATTTGTCCTTTTAATAAGTTTAAATTTTAAATTGTGATGAATTGATTAGAAAATCTAAAACTACTTGGGTGCATGTTTAATATTATGAATTGTGATGAATTGATTAGAAAATCTAAAACTAGAATAACCAATTAATGGGATATATTGTAGGGTTTCTAAAATTCAAATATGATGAATTTTTAATAATTTGATTAATTCTATATAGATAGTATAGGGATACAACTAGAAATGGTAAAACTATAGATGGAGTTGGGAGAATAGGGAATTCGTAATCTTCTCTATCAATATTAACAATTTTTTTGTAATCAATTCAACCATTAATTAGAATCAATATTTATAAAATCTTCTCTATCAATATTAACAATCTATTTGTAATCAATTCAACCATTCATTTTTCATATGCTAAATATACCATATTATCACATTTTCCAATTAGCTACATTGCTCTATATTATTTAGTTAATTAGTGATCTCTAATTAATTAACCATTTCTCTATCTATCCCAAATTAATAAAAATAATCCATTTTCTTCTTTTATCCAAAAAAATAAAAAATAAAAAATGTTTTCTCCATTTATTTCAAATAAATAAAAATAAAAAGTTAAATTATTCACATGATCATCTATAATTATTAAATAAAAATATTTTATAACCAAGGCATCACAATCTAATGCCAAACCTTCTACTATAAAATTTCATCTTACTTAGCACTTTGTATAAATAGATAGACCAATCATCCTAGCCATCATCATCACCTTAACCACCATTTCATATAATAACCTTAATCACCTTAATCATCATAGCCATCATGTTGAATCACCTTTAACCATCAAAATCATCCTAGCCATCATCATCACCTTAACCTCCATTTCACATAATAACCCTAATTATCTTAATCATGATAGCCATAATGTTGAATCACCTTAACAATCATTTCACTTGGGGCATCCCTAGCCTAATCTATCCACCAATCTAATCTGGTAGAGCATCCCATTTTATTTTCTTTGAAATTTCATCTTTTAGTCACAATATCATTTTAAAGAGATGAAAAATATAGAGACCTAAACTTAATACTATGTCAAATACCATCTAATCATATATCGATCTCATTCATAATTATCTTCTCATATTGCTAAATATACCATATTATCATATTCTTTAATTAACTAAATTAATCTTTATTATTTAGTTAATTAGTGATCTTTAATTAATTGACCATCTGTATTGATCCAAAATTAATTAAAATTAATCCTCTCTTCTTTTATCTAAAATAAATAAAATAAAATCCACTTTATCCATCTATTTCAAATAAACTAGCAATCTCACCTTGGTGTTCAATGGGTACACCGAAGAGGTATGGAAGGTTAATTAGAGGGAAAATGATTTAATTTTATTAATATATTATTATATTATTCATAATATTGTATTATTACTTTCATATTACTATTATATTATTCTACTATTGTAATATTCTATTATTCTTATTATTATAATATTATTATTCTTCTTATATGATTTTTTAAATATTATACTTAGTAAATTATATTTATCCTTTAATATTATATGATTAGTTATAGTATGAAATTATGAAATTATTGTTTTATTATTATACTAATGTTATTATGTTATATTAGATTAATTTTATTATATATTTATTATTCTTATATTATTTATATTATATTATTATTATATTATACTATATTCATAATATTGTATTATTAATTTGATATTACTAATATATTATTCTACTATTATAATATTCTATTATTCTTATTCTTATAATATTATTATTCTTATTATATGATTTTTTAAATATTATACTTAGTAAATTATATTTATCCTTAATATTATATTATTAATAAAATATGATTAATTGTAGTATTAAATTATTAAATTATTATTTTATTATTATACTAGTGTTATTATGTTATATTATATATTTATTATTATTATATTATTTATATTATATTATATTTATTTTTTTATTATATTATACTAATGTTAGTATGTTATAACATATTAATTTTATTATATATTTATTATTATTATTATTATTATATTATATTATATTATATTATATTATAGTTTTATTATATTATACTATATTTATTTTTTAGATTTTTTTTTCTCTTCTCCTATTCTGTCCATGTGTGTGAAACAAAGACCTTGTTGTTCATTGAAAAACCTACATTCACAAGAAATAAAAAATAAATATAATAATCAAATTAAATATATTTAAAATTATAGATTACTAAAATAAAATTTACCATATTATAAATTTCCACCATCAATTAAAATAATAAATCTTAATCGTAAGAACCAATATCTAATAAAATCTTTTCTATTAATATTAACAATCAATTTGTAATCAATTCAATCATTAATTAGAACCAATATTTAATTAAATCTTCTCAACCAATATTTAGCAATCTATCTATAATCAATTCAACCATCAATTTTCTATCTTCATCCTAAAAGATGATAAACATTTAATAAAATTACCCTATAAATCTACCCTAATTTATTATCAAATTCATTCACTATTAAATATAACATTTAATAAAATTAACCTATAAATCTACCCTAATTTATTATCAAATTCATTCACTATTAAATATAAACCTTATGACATTTTCAATAAAAAAATAGATTTATTCCTAATCATTACCCTATAAATCTACCCTAATTTATTATCAAATTTATTTGTGCTATTATCAAATTCATTCATTATTAAATATAAACCTTATGACATTTTCAATAAAAAATAGATTTATTCCTAATCATTACCCTATAAATCTACCCTAATTTATTATCAAATTCATTCACTATTAAATATAAACCTTGTGACATTTTCTATAAATCTACCCTAATTTATTATCAAATTCATTCACTATTAAATATAAACCTTGTGACATTTTCAATAAAAAATAGATTTATTCCTAATCAATTCTCACAAACTTTGATAAGTGTTTGTTAAAATTTATCTTTTATATAAATTATAAATATATCAATCATACAAAATTAATATTCAACCATTAGTTTATATAATATTAAATAAAAATACTAGATCCCTAAAATAATATCAATCATATTATAAATTTCCACCATCCATTCAAATAATAAATCTCAATTTAATAAAATATTCTCTATCAATATTAACAATCAATTTATAATCAATTCAACCATTAATTAAAATGGTAAATCTTTTCTATCAATATTTATCTATTTGTAATCAATTCAACCATTAATTTTTCATCTTGATTAAAGGTTGTCAACATTTAACATGTTTTTGAAATATTAAGCAACATTTAAGGGTGCCGAACCCTTCACAAAAAGTCCAAGGGACCAAAGGATAATAAAGTTCAAAACAAAATTGAACTATAGAAAAAATAACATATTTTTGAAATGTTAAACAGCATTTACAGGGTGCCGAACCGTTCACAAAAAGCCCAAGGGACCAAAGGATAACAAAGTTCAAAACATAATTGAATTATAGTAAAAACAGAGAGCTATAAGAAAACAAAGAAATCAAATAACCCCATAAACAAAGGGGTCAAGGCTAGCTCCACGAGCTCAAGTTTGAGAAGCAACCACAATTTTTTTTTCCGAAGAACCACCGTCCAGGGGACTCAGAGTAAGAAAGGTGAGAGGAGCGTCTCCACTACAGGAGAAGAGTCACCAAACAACGAGGAAATCGGCAACAACATTTAACATGTTGATCCTAAAAGGTCGCGAACATTTAATATATATCAAATTTACTCAACATTAAATATAAACCTTTTGACAGTTTCAATAAAAAAATCTATAAATCTAGCTTAATTTAAAAGGTCGTGAACATTTAATAAAGTTATATCGAATTTATTCAACGTTAAATATAAACCTTTCACAGTTTGAATAAAAAAAATCTATAAATCCGAATCAATTCTGACAAACTTGATAGGGGTATGTTAAAATCAACTTTCATTAAATTATAAATACATGAATAATTTTGTATTCAAATGCAACTTATTTCATATAATATTTGATCCATTAAATTATATAATATTAATGTCACATTAATTATTTTGAAATTTAATATTAAGAATACTAAGAGAAAATTTTCAAAGATAAATTATTCAATCTTAAATAATACAGATCCAAAAAAAAAAAAACATTTGATCTAATTTTTTATAATAAAAATGATTAATAATCATAACTTATAAAGTATATACGACTATAATAAAATATATATCTGGTATATGATATATTTTTACATAAATAAAGAGCAGTCAACTTAAGAGATACGATTTAGAAAACTTTTGTTGTATAATTTTTTTTTATTGGAAAAAGAAGCTTTAAAAAGCAATTACAGAAAATAAATTCAAAGCTGTTTCAAAACAGCAATAACTCAGCCCATGAAATAGACTGCAACAAGAGCAGCTGCAGCCATTAAAGAACAGCAGCTACAGACTTCAAAAAACAGCAACAAAATGGAGTATAAGAAGATGACTGTGACTGAAATAGATGCCAAAAGCCTACAAACAACCTTGTACTTTTTGTCTAATTTTATTCCTTATCTTTGGCCTACTTTTACTCCTTTGTTAAAGAGGAGCTCTTTTTGCACGAGGGAATATATGAACTCTCAACATAAATTTGTTTTCATTGTTGTTCAGCTGCTCAAAAATACAAGTGTCTCCTTCCTTTATATTATTATGAAGTACAAAATATTTCCACCCCGCACAAAAGACATGCGCCTTGTCCTTAATAATGCATCGTACCTTCCATTCCTTACACTCTCCATTCAAAATAATAACTTCACTTTTTTGGTTTGGTAGCTGAATCGGATTTTTCCGCGGTCTTGGGAACGCCTGCATGACAAGAACTAAGTTACTTAACCCAACAAATCATTGAATTGCATTCTTCTTGAACTTTAGAATTCACAAGAATTCACACAAATGCAGATGTCCATATTAGACCATTAGAGATCTATCAGAAAAATGAAGTAATAAAAGCAATTGAGTACATTGCATATTGTTCACCTGTTAACTACCTCTTTGTAGACTCTTTACTCCTAATTTAAATTTGAAAACATAAATAACCAAAGAAAGCACATAATTTGATCTCACTAAGTAACTTTTACTGATATTCCATGATTTAATAACCCTTGAACAAAAGGGTTTATCTGATTTGAAAGGAGCTGCAGACTCCATTGCCATGTGCTTCCTAGAGGAGAAACAATGTCTGGCCTGCTTTTCCTCCTCCTCTTGTTGAAGAGGAGCTTTGTTTGCATAAGGAAAGATATGAACTCTGAAGATAAATTTGTTTTGATTGTTGTTCAGCTGCTCAAAAATACAAATGTCTCCTTCCTTTATATTATTAGCCCGTGTAAAATATCTCCACCCCCCACTAAAGGTAGGCTTATTGCTCTTAATAATGCATTGCACCTTCCATTCCTTACACTCTCCATTCAAAAGAACAACTTCATTTTTTTGTTTTGGAAGTTGAATTGGATAATCCCATATTTTGCTAAACTCCTGCATTCCCAAACCATGCCAAAAACTAAGTAATTTAACCCAAAAGATCATTGATTTAGTACATTCTTCTTAAACTTCACAATTCACACAAATGCAGATTTCCATATTATGCCTTGCATATTGTGAGCTTGCTAAATGCCTCTGTTTTAGATCCTCTACTCCTAATGAAAATTTGAAAATATATATAACCAAAGAAAGCAGAGAACTTGATCTCACTAGCATGTGTGGTTCATTTACATTCCATGATTTCATAACCATTTCACGAAAGGGCTTATCTGATTTGAAAGGAGCAGCAGATTCCATTGTCATGTGCTTCCTAGAGGAGAAACAATGTCCATTGTACTTGGATGAAAAGCCTGCAGCAAATTAACTTTGTTGTTATACCAGTTCTCCTAATAAAAATAGGATCTGAATGCCTATTTTTAAAGTTTAAATAAATTATGGAGCTTAAAAATTTAATAAGCTCTGTATTACTAGACAAAACTTTTGCTTACCAAGAAAAGAGGATTTCCTTTTCCTCCCTCGTTTTTTAGCGGCTGCTTCAGCTGTATCATTGGTTTCCTCATCAGAAACCAAATCAATCAGTAACTTTGGTTGATTAGGGCTTCTCTTATCTAAACCAGCGTTTGTTTTCTCAAGTTGAAGAGCACTGATATTTTTCATACACCCACTTCTTTCAAATATCTGAACCTTGAAACACAGCTTCGATATATACTCGAACACAACAATATCTCCCAATTGCAGCCCATGGTAATTGACAAAATTTTCCCACCCATCTCGGAATTCCAGTTGATTGTTTGTACCCAATAATTGTACATCCCACTCCTGCCCACTTGGGCCTTGCAACACCATATGTTCCTCTCTGTCATTTATAAACTGTAAATCAAATGCAGGAGGAACGTTCTGCACTAAACACATTACAGATTGTTTTTTAACAGATTCTAAACAGTGTACATGAAATCAAAACATGCAGTATAAAATTTACCAGTTTTTCTGCAAAGTCCCCGAGCATAACTTTGAAGAAGGAGACACACCCATCAAAGCGCTCTTTTTTATGGTGTTTACCATGATTTCTAAAACATTTCAAACTGCACATCCTGCATGGTATATAAAGCTCCCCTGTTTCTTCATCTTCCATGGCAAACCCAGATGCAAAGCTTATACAGACAGGCCCAAAAGCACATTTAAAATCCTGAAACACCTACATGCATGAATATAACAACAACACAGCCAAAGTCTTAATGAATGACTGACGTGCACTTGAAATCAAGTAGCAGAGAATGTCAAGTACAATTAGATCACTGTGAAGAAAAGAGAGTGAAAAGCAATGATGTATTTTATCATAATCATGGCAAGAGTTGTGTGATGAATCATATCCTATCAGGCAGTACCCAGAATCAAGAAATATACATTAATCGCTTAGATTTCCACATACTTGCAAAGAATGGCAGCATTAGAATAAGACGACGCGTACAGATCGTATAAGCATGGGTGACACGTTACTGTGAAGGATTCCTGCTCTGGCACGTGTATGGGATGTGTTCGTTTGTCGTTTTTCCTGCAATTGTAAATTTAGAACTTAGCTAAATTTTTAGAACTCCAGGAAAATGTAGCACTGCCAAAGGAAAATAGTTAACTGCAAATTATCTGGCCCACAAAATTAGGAAAATCAATAAACATTAGCATGTCTCTTCAATTTTTTACTCTGATGGATTATAATACAAAGAAATCTTGTTAGCTGATTTATTATTTGTGGATTATTTATTTATTTATTATATTTTTTAATGATATTAAATTTCCACAATTCATAATGTAGATTTAAGTATGTTTTTGGATTTGATTGTGTTGGTGTTCATCAACATCAACACAATAAAATCCAGATGCATAATGAAATCTATATTTTTTCAATTAATATAAAATGAGTTTTGATAGGATATGATTTTTTTTCAAAAAAGTCAATATAATAAAATTTTACAAAATAATAAAATACAGTTTTAAAAAATCAGTATTATAAAAGTTAAACAATAATAAAAATCACCTATCAAAGGAACAATACAATATTCAACAAATGACCAGTCCAATATCAAGTGGGTTGAAGCCAAAATTCTTCCAAAGATATTTAATTAATCTTGATAATTTTGTCTTTAGTACTAAAATCATTTCGGTCAATTGTTTTTTATATTTTAAGAAGAAAAATCCCTAATGTAATATCTGTAGACATGCAAAATTTACTCATGCATCTAATCATACTTCATTCAACATTATTTCATCTATTAATTAAATAAACCAATTTAATTAATTCATTAAGCTTATCTCTTTAATTAAATAAATCAAATTATTTAATTATCTCCTATAGTTCCTGATTTAATTAAATCACATATATCTAATTAAATCACTCATATGCATTTTCCTCTCATTTGATTTAAAACAAATACAAAAATTCAAATCAAATGCCATATCACTTAACCTCCTATTAGATTAATCAAATCTTGATTAATTTAATCCTAATCACTGAATCCTCTAGATTCATCCACTTGCACAATAAATCATTTAATTTGATTTATTAAAACACCTATTTCCCTCACAAAGGCATATTCCCAAGGAATATGCCCTCATTAACTCCCCTATTTGACTTTTTTGGCCAAACACAATTTCCCCCCAAACCCTTCAACCATATTCATTTATTGTCATTTTCAAATTTGAAATAGGCACATTGGCCAAAACTTGCACAAGCATGGGCCAATCCCATTGTGACAAGTGGATCTCTCTCATTTGTTGGGCTTTAGTCTCACATTGCTCAATCTTGGCTTCTCCTCTCTCAATCTTTCCTATAAATTCAATGCCTTCTCTCTCATTTTTCATCTATATTTTAGAACATCCTCATTAAAGACAACTTGAGTTCACTTTGCATCTCATTGTCTATCATCTCATTAGCTTATCAAGGATTGGGAAAGGGTTGTCTTCTACACAAAGGATAGCACCAATCCACTATATAATAGATTTGCATTCATGTTTATATGCTTTATTTAGTTTTCTTGTTGTTCAATGTCTTATTTAACATGTTTAACTAAATGCAATATTTCATAAGGATGTTTATTTTTGTCATGTTGGTTTGTGAGTTTACTAACCATTTGCAGATTTTGGCATCCACAAAATAGCTCTAGAAGGAGGGCAGTTTGTTTATTAGCAAGCCATAACTGATGATTAATACATAGCTTCTCATATTTTGTCTGCTAGGAGTGAGTGATCACTTCTGACTGGGAGTGTTACTGTTTTTATAACTGTCATCACTTCTTTATGCTATTACTTTTATCATTTCAGTTATGGTTCTCAAATATCCATGCAAATATACTGCAGAAGATTGACCCATAGGCTTCTTGTAGCAATAACGGTATGACCATTTGCCAATCTGCATAAGTGGTGGCCATTCACTTGTTCTATTCATTGCTATAGTGCCAATATACTCATATCAGTATGATCAAAGTAGATTTCTTTAAATTTGAAGACCATTTTCTGCCTATATTTTCCTTTGCTGACACAGTTTATTTCTCTTTGACATGCGTTCTGGAGTATGTTTGAAGTAGATTTCTTTGGATTTGAAGACCATTTGCTGCCCATATTTGCCTTTGCTGATACAGTTTATTTATCTGTAGCATGCATTCTGGAGTATGTCTGAAGTAGATCCTTTAAATTTGAAGACCATCTCCTGCCTATGCTTGTCTTTGCTGAGATACAATTTAGTTCTCTCTGAATGTGTTCATGATTCCTCTATTGGCTTTTCCTTAATCTAAAGAGATCGAGCCATAATCTGAACAGACCTTGCTAAGCTTTATTCTCCATAGTACTTCTTACAGTTCTAGAGGTCAATATGTTTGAAGTAGAAGACCATCCATTGCCTATGTCTGCCTTTACTAAGATACAGTTTATGTCTCTCTAAATGCATTTGTGGTTCTTCTATCGACTTTTCCTGTTGGAACAAATTTGTCCTAAAGAAATCAAATCATAGTCTCAACATGCCTTGGTATAGCTTTTATTCCACGTACTATTTCTTACAGTTCTAAAGGTCAGTATGCTTGAAGTGGATTTCTTTGAACTTAAAAACCAGCTGTTGTCGATGTTTGACTTTGCTGAGATGCAGATTATTTCTCTTTGAATGCGCTCGTGGTTCCTCTACCAACTTTTCCTTTTAGAACAAATTAATCTGAAAGAGATCAAATCATAATCTGAATGGGCCTTACTATAGCTTTATTCTTTGCATTATTTCTTACAGTTCTGGAGGTCCGTATGTTTAAAGTAGATTTATTTGAAGTTGAAGATCATATGCTACCTATGTTTGCCTTTGCTGAGATACAATTTATTGAATACGTTTGTGGTCCCTCTATCAGCATTTCCTTTTGGAACAAATTCATCTTATATTCCAATAGATAAGATATCAATTACATGGAAGGCCTTGTCAAATAAAAGTTGAAAGGGTTTCTAATTGATGCATAGATAGGATCTTTTGAGTTGGTACTACTATCTTTGGCCGCAAGTGTTTGTTGTACTGGACGATAGGGTTGATGTTATTGAAGATCTATTGAGACTCATTGATGTCAGATTTTTGTGGGCTCGAGTGATTCTCCAACCAAAATCCACGCAACAACTTAAATGCTCAGTCTTGCTGGTTCAAATTGGTATAGCCTTGTTAGGATATAAATGTTATCCACGATCTAATTCTGCCAAGCACATTTATTGCGAGTTATTCTTCAGCCTTACTAAAATCTTGATGCAGATTATGGTAGCTAGACAAGATCCAAATGATTACAACTACTGTCCCCACTGATTACAACTAGATAGGCACGGTCAAGTAGTACCTAACATATTCATTATTTGTAGGAAAATAACTAATAGGTGATCTTGGCGTATGGCATAGGTACATTTATTTTTCAGAACACTATTTTTTATATCTCTATTTATGGCAGAAACAGGGGGTTGTCATGTGTGTCATTTGAAACTTTGAAATATATCATTGCTTGAGAAGTATGCCTTTGTCTAAGTCTGCTTCAATCAAACCATTTACTAATATTTATTAGTATCTAAGATGACAACATTGAGAGTTATGATTGTGAGTTGTGAGTATACGCAAAGCATTCAATATGTCATTTTAAAACCAACGTAATGGGATTAATTGGTAAGTGTCATTATCATAGAAAAATCAAATCAAAGTAGCCAACATGCAACCAGAGACTAGTATTATTTATCCTAGGCATAACATTACACAACTTTATCATCATCCAACATTTTATATTCTTGTATCTATGCATACTCGAAGGTAGTATTTTGTGTTGGGTTTATGGCTTAAAAATGCATAATATGCAAACATACTTTATTGTGGACTAACGAGCATTTAAGAGATTATTAATCAATATTTATTGTGAATTGACACTTATTTAAGAGATTGTTAAGATGTGAGACTTCTTATAAATTTTATTTTAGGGAAGAGGAACTCTTGGATTAAAGGTTATCATCAAAGAAATTTGTTCTGTTTAGGACATATATTCATTTTGATCAATTGTTACTAATTTGATGAGATAAAATTCATTCCTAATTTTTCGTTTCAACTTTGATATTTTTATAGGTTGACATCAAGGTTGACATTGGAGGTTGACTTTGGAATCAAGCAAAAACGGAGGCGAATGAGGTGGAGTTGGAAATCTTTTTTTTGAAATAGAGATTTGAAAAAAACATTTTTTAATGCTTGTTTTAACAATCTAGAGCTTCCATTTTCTAATCTTGTTTCTGTTTTAAACCAACTCACTTTTTGATTTAGGCTTAAAATCAATCACTGATTTGATCTTTTCGAAGTTGGTTAAAAAGAACCTTAGACATTTACTCGATTTTGATTTGGGCTAAAATTTGACAAACAACTCTCACATCTCGTTATGGTGCTTTAAAACGAATCAAAATCACTGCTTTTGAGGTCTAAAATGAACAAGTGTTTTTCATGTTTTGCAATATTTTTCACAAACTAATATCATTTAAAAGGCGTATGCACTTCTCTCATGCTTCACAACGATCTTGAGAATCAAAATTATTTTGGTGATATTAGTTTGTTTAAAATATTGCCTTCACATTTCGATTTGGGAACTTAAAATTGAACAAAACATCTTACGAGTGTGAGTAAACTTATTGCGAGTGTTCTCCCTTTATTTCTAAACGAAGGTTGATCGAACTATGGATATGTTTACTCGCTTTTGTTTATCTTAGAGGGCTTGCCTTGTGGGAAATGTACTCACCCAAGGGAACAACCCAACCGGTAACACACTAAAGCCAAGTGTATTTCCAACCCGGACATAAAAGTGGGTACTGGAACAAAAGCTAGTATCATGTGGTTGGCTTCGATGATAAAAGAAGCAATGGTCTCTCACCGCATGGGTTAGCCTCCACGAATGAAAATTCCGAATTAAAACCCTTGTTTAGAAGGCCAAATCCTTATCTATTTTGTTGGTGCAAGAGGTCATGTCCTTTGAAGCCACCCCATGTTATACATGCGGTTTGTTGTAGAGATGAAAAGTATGTCATGGGAGATTCATGGGTACTGATGCTTGGCTGACCCAAGAAGTGTGTGCTGTGGAGGGGAGCCAGTGTGGTCAAGCATATAGTCATCCACACGGAATATGCGCAGTTGGATTAGTCCAAGTGGGAACCCAACAAAATATTGTCTCTTCATCCTAGGGTTGTACATGTGCTTGGAAATGGAAAATACATTGCTTGGTCTTCAAAACAATTAAAAAACAAACAGTCACAAAGAGCTTCAAATTTCAAACCCCTTGGAGGAAACAAATATCCTTGATGAATTCAAGTACTCTTTCTTTCCCTAGGGATCATATCCTTAGAGGTTTCTATGTGCTTGGATTTTATCATCATTTATTTTCACTAAGGTTAAACCTAGGAAACTTTTTCCCTAATTTGCTTGATTTCCACATAATGGACCTTGTGGGATGAAAAGAAAGTGGGACATTAGACATGCAGTTTGAAACATAATCAAGACAGTGTTTTATGGTAAAAGGAACCGAATCTAAGCAAGATAACAGATAATTGAACCACACATGTGCTTGGAATCTTCTGTCTTATGATTTTCCATGCAAACATTGCTATTTTAGTTTGAGTTATTCTTAGGGAAAAACATGTTCTTCAATACCTTGGTCTTGTAAACAAAGTTCTTCTTAGGTTCATCTAAGATCAAGTCAAACATTCATCCATCCCTCAATATCAATCAAACATCACCTCACCAACAACTCTTGGGAACTTTGAAAACATCACTTATGCTAGAATTTTGGAAAATCAACATCACCTTATTTGATTTAACACACTTAGTCGAATTATCAATCCTCTTGAATAAATTTGCCTCTAGCATAATGCAACTTCCCGAGGTCTACTAGTTCATGATCACTTTGATTGACTTAACACACGTAGCCAATTCATTCTCTTATGCGAGTTTTTCCTAGGATAACATAACTTCCTAGGGTTTACAAGTTCACCGTCATCTTGTTTGGCTTAACACACCTAGTCAAACTATCTTCAATCAAAATCAAATCAAACCAATTCCTAAAGTTTAGCATTGATCCAAAGTTCCTAAAAGTTTAAACACTCATATTATTCACCCCTTTCATCCTTCATCTCATCATTGGTCCTAAACCCCTTACAGGTCAACAAGGTCAAAACACAAGAGGAACATGAAATTTAAACTCGATTCATACATCATGAGCAATTAGAGTCAACCAAATTATCCAAGTCTTGCAATTCCAATTGATTATCGAAACTCACACATATACATGGTATCATTATCTCCTCCAAACATCAATGGTACAACAAATGTGAGCATACCCAATTTGAGTTGTAGACCATCTTTCCCTATGATAGATTTAAATCAAAGTCCAAACCTACAAATCTATCAACCAAACAGTCAATGCATGAGTCTTATTCCAAACAACATTATCCCACCAAGTCCATACGTGCCGAATAAAATTTTACCAAACATGAACATTTCAAATTCATACTTGGTGAACTTTGGGATAGATAGGATTGCAAATCAAACCAATGTTGTTTAAAATCTAGGCAATATGTTGACAAATCCACATGTTGATTCAAGTCAAGGTAACACCATGCAAAATCAAAGTTACCTAAACCCAAGCAATATGATTTCCAACCACAACAACGTTCAAGGTCAACCTATAATGCCAAAAATAAACATCACACTGAATCAAAGCGTTATCCAAAATAAACTTGTCCATGACCCAAGGAAAACAACGCAAGGATGCATTCCAAATCTCCTTGCTAAGCAACCAAGTCAACCATATCAAGAATATCAAGATCAAATTTTGCAGGATCAAATTGTTTCACTTGCTGAAGTAGTTGATCCATTGTGTCAAGAGACATCTCCACCCCAAGATCAATACACTCTTCCATTGGTTGAACCATTTCATCAAATCATTGAGTTGTCTCCACAATCACATCAAGAAAAATATCTCCAATGTCAAGAAATTGGATATCAAGATCAACGACATGAATAAAAAACTCAATCACCACATCTCAAAGATCAATCACTACATCTCCAAAATCATTCACCACAACGTCAATTTAAAGTGCAAATCTCACAAGGTAACATACAAAAATACACACCACTTGGGGAACCAATTGAATTGGTCATGCAACGGTTGATACGAGAAAATTTCATCAAAATCCCCAGTTATGTGAATTATCAAGAGCCCATGGTGAAACCAATAGGGTACAATGAGAAGCACTTTTGTGATTCTCACAAAACAAAGGGACACACAACATCTGATTGTATTCAACTCAAAAATATTATCCAAGACTTGATTGATCAAAATCTAATAGCTATTGGGGACAATAATCAGAATTCAAGCACTAGCGATAACATTAAAAAAATCCCCACCACAATTGTTGAAAATAATGATCAAGATCTATCCATTAATGGGCGCATTGAGAACTTTTCCACCTCAATCAATGATCAAATCAACACACACCAAGAGCCACTTTTCAATCATGATCAAAATTCACCAACAATGCCCAACAATGATCCAATTCAAGAAATGTCAACATCACTTGGTCTTATGGTTGAAGACATTGACAATATCTCCACCATAATGGCTAAGGACAATGATCAAAATCAATCTATCAATGAGCACATTGAAGATGTTTCTACCCCATCTGATGATGAACTCACCATACATCAAGAGCCACTTTTTAATGATCTATTTCAAGGAGTGTTGGAATTGTTTGATCCCATTGACATAATCTACGATCCATCCGCTAATGATCATATTGTAAATGTCTCTACATCACTTTATCAGTTAGAGGACATATCTCAAGAACGTATTTCAAAGCATGATAAACATCTTCCATCTAGGTCTAGCAATGGCCCTTCCAACGACATACTAACATCCTTCGACCTCATGATTACAGATAGTGAAGGAATCCTCAAAGATCAAAGGGATATTGAGCCACTTCCTATGCCTAATTAAGATATCCAAGAACCCTTTATAAGAAATCCATCCTTTTAAATTGACCCATGTCAAGAACTTGATCCAAAACATGTCGAAAGTAAATCCAAAATTAGTCAAGATCAAGAATTTGTATTTCCAAGATACTACAATGATATAATGGACACTCTCCTATTTATATGAGATGATCATATCCGTATAACACATACTCATCCATCTACCCATAAGATGCTTTGTTTGGATGGACACGTAGATGATCTTCATTCAAAACAAGAGTCTCATACTCTTGACATCATTACCAAGGAACAAGAGTCTCCTACTCTTAACATTTGTACACACGTCCAAAATATGGAAAAATCTGGAGACGTATCAAAAAGAGATCATGACGAAGGCTTCTACAAAAGTTGCAAATTAGAAACATCTTGTGGAGATGTAGCAAAAATAGGTCATAAAGAAGGTTTCTACAGATGTCGTGAATCAAAAACATCCCGTGAAATGAATCATGAGGAAGAGTTTTATGGGGACAATGAATCATCGACACTTCTTGACGAAGCATTACAATCTGATATCTCACAAGATCAAGCCAAAGATATCAATCAGGAAGTCATCCCACATGCGAAGGATCCTATCACTTATAAACTTGGATCACTCACCTTTGTAAGGGAAAAACATCTTATCAATAAAGAAGTTGTCAGTTTTGAAGATCCACCATAGAGAAGAGAAGGATCAACACCTTGTTTCCAAGGTAAATCATATCCTATTGCAGATAAAAATTTTCAGTAGATGAATTATCAAGGTAGAGGATTAGGCCTACATGAACAAGGTATCCTAGAACCAGTACAAATTGTTGGAAATCCTAAGCGTCAAGGCCTTGGTTATTCAAAAATCAAGGGATGTCAACATATCAGTAATACTTCCACAAAACTGGGGGCAACTTCATCTCGAGCAAATGTCAACATAGGGAGCACGAAGGATCCTTATGATGAAACCAATGTCAATACTACAACCCGCCATGTTATGAATCCTCATCCACCCATCACCCCATCCATGAATTGGGACCAACATCAAAAGAAAGATTCGAATCAAAGCAAGAAGAATATCATCAAAGAAAAAGAAGTACTAAAGCATGAAGGAAAAATCAAGTACATATGGATACCAAAGAATACAAAGAAATAATATCCCTATCAAACTCCATTAGTCAAAGAAACTATGGGGAAAAATAAAAAAGGGAAAAGTATCCATCAAAGATGTCCACAAAGGAAAAAATATGCTTCTCAAGTGACATACAAAGTGTATCAAATTGTTGGTCTTAATTCGACACACACTTTTGTATCCATCCATCATTGCTCATATTCCCAAGTTTGGAGAGTCAAAGGTTCCAAACTATCAACCAATCCATCTTTTATTCCTAAACACACTCCACCATCCATGCCTCCGCGCATAATATCCAACTCTCACATTGACCATGTGTTGGCAATGACCCTTCATCATAAGGATTCAAAAGGCACTCTATCACGATGGGTGCACAAAGACAAAGTTAACTCTGGTGTCAACAAAGTACATCGGGAATCTCTAAAGTTGCTTTCAAGTGCACGTATCTTGGCAAAGCAGCTTCTTCAAGAAGGATATAGATGGAAGATTATGACAAAAGCATCAACATCAGCAGTACCAAGTGATTCAGCATCAGCTTAAAATTTCTCAGAAAATATAAAAAAATAAAAAAAATATGAAAATCCAAAAAAATAATCAGAAAAAGGATTGAAAATAGTAAAGACAAAAATCATCCTCTAGTGAAAACCATTTCAGTGGCGTTTTGGACAGGTACCATGATGAAAACCTGGAAAATAGGCATCATGTGTAGAATCGAGCATCTACGTGCGCCAGTTCAGGAGAAAACATCTTATCGCATCCATACTAGAGCCAACTTTCCATCCTGCATCCATCCCGCATCCATTCTGCATCCTGCATAATCATGTCATATCATCATAGGACAACATCATCCATTGCATTTATCTCACATGCATTGCATGATCATTCAAGTTGTTTAGGATAATATAAATTTGTTATTCTAAGCATCTTCTAAACATCTCATCTTCATCATCATTATCATATAGATCATATAGTCTAACCATCCATACATCCATTTTGAACCTCTTTGTCGTGAGATTGATCTCAACCTTTTCGCTAGATCTCTCGAGGGGGCAATGTACTAACATACTTCTTTTCGTGGGGGCATCTGAAAAAAATAAGATTTGTTTTTTAATTTTGATATCAGCGACATCATTCTTTGAACCAATGCAACTAGTATATTGCTTCAAAGAGGGGAAAAATGTAGACATGCAAAATTTACTCATGCATCTAATCATACTTCATTCAATGTTATTTCATCTATTAATTAAATAAACCAATTTAATTAATTCACTAAGCTTATCTCTTTAATTAA
Organism: Sequoiadendron giganteum; assembly: GCA_007115665.2. Lineage (NCBI taxonomy): Eukaryota > Viridiplantae > Streptophyta > Pinopsida > Cupressales > Cupressaceae > Sequoiadendron > Sequoiadendron giganteum. Next base: position 911,680,277 of record CM021100.1, on the reverse strand, counting down.
ATAAATCAAAATATCTAATTATCTCCTATAGTTCCCGATTTAATTAAATCACATATATCTAATTAAATCACTCATATGCATTTTCCTCTCATTTGATTTAAAACAAATACAAAAATTTAAATCAAATGTCATATCACCTAACCTCTTGTTAGATTAATCAAATCTTAATCACTTGAAATCCTTTAGATTCATCCACTTGCACAATAAATCATTTAATTTGATTTATTAAAACACCTATATCCCTCACAAAGGCATATTCCCAAGGAATAGGCTCTCATTAACTCCTCTGTTTGACTTTTTTGGCCAAACACAATTTCCCCCCAAACCCTTCAACCATATTCATTTATTGCCATTTTCAAATTTGAAATGGGCACATTGGCTAAAACTTGCACAAGCATGGGCCAATCCCATTGTGACAAGTGGCTCTCTCCCATTTGTTGGGTTTTTGGCCCACATTGCTCAATCTTGGCTTCTCCTCTCTCAATCTTTCCTATAAATTCAATGCCTTCTCTCTCATTTTTCATCTACATTTTAGAGCATCCTCATTATAGGCAACTTGAGTTCACTGTGCATCTCATTGTCTATTATCTCATTAGCTTATCAAGGATTGGGAAAGGGTTGCCTTCTACACAAAGGATAGCACCAATCCACTATGGAATAGATTTGCATTCATGTTTATATGCTTTATTTAGTTTTCTTGTTGTTCAATGTCTTATTTAGCATGTTTAACTAAATGCAATATTTCATAAGGATTTTTATTTCTGTCATGTTGGTTTGTGAGATTACTAACCATTTGCAAATTTTGGCATCCACAATACCCTCATTTTCAACAAGATTTGAATTTTGTCATTATCTTATTTTTTGAGTTTTTAATTTTGAAGTTTGTGACTAATTACACCGAGAGGGTAAGCCTACAATAGCAGCAGCCCCTATAGGATACCAACACAAATAACAGTCTTGGCAAAAAGAAATGGTTTGTATTCTGCGACATGGCACCACCATTCAGCACGACTGCTACTAACATTTTGGAAGATGAAATGCTATGATTTAGTCACACATTATATATTACCATTACGAGTGCTTATATGGAGGAGCCAACAAGCCCAGGCAGGCTTTTCGACAAATCAATTTCTCCCAAAGTAGTGCAAAAAACCTGGTAAATTGAAAGCAAAGAAAACAACAATTGAAACAAAAGCAGTACTGAAATTGTACGTCGGGTATTCCAAGGTAAGACGTGAATTCATTTCTTTGTATTCAAATTTCCACTTAATTTCTTTTTTCAACTTCAAATTTTGCCTTAGTTTTTGTTTTCTAACATGAATTTATTGTCAGAATGATTTTTCAGATGGTTGTGGAAGCCATAGCTGCGCTGAAGCAAATTCTTGCCACTGCTTTCATGCCCGTCAAGCATTCAAATCCTGCGGCGCCTACCAGAAAATATTTACTATTGGTTTCCATGGAGAAGAAGAGCACGAACAAGAAGCGTGGCAAAAAAAATTGTGAAGCAAGCAATCATTTGAGGCCCGATCGACATTATTTCATTTGTGTGCAGTTTTTCATTAAGGATTTTCGGAAGTTTTGGTTCATGATGCAAAACATTTTTGAGACCAATTGAAGAGGAGAATAGACTGAGTTCAAATAATTTTTTCTATAGGAGATTCTTTTGCTTTTCCATTGCGCTACTTGTACATTTGCCCTATGTTTCAATTTTGTGCGACAAAAAAGATATGCCTGCTGAGCCCATGGAGCCTGCCCAATGCTTAGGTGAATGCTCACATGACCATCTTGCTCAATAGAATTTGACCCCGATGGAGAACAAAGGGGCTGAAGCTCTCCCGACACTACCCTCGTCTAATACAAACATAGAGGCCTACACCATTCCCATCTATGCACTTAAGTTTCTCACCACAAAATTATGTATTTTTTCTAAGATAACGCAATCTTCTTTTAGATTTTACTTATTTTGACAAATTTAGATTCGTTTTAGGTTAGAATTATAGTAAAAAATAAAATGGTTCTTTATTTAAAAAATATTGAAAAATGTTTAAAAAGCAGCGCATTTTCATTCATAGAATAAGGGCAATTGCAGTCAGGTGTTTAACACAGAGCTCTATAGAGACTCATGCAACCTTCTTGGCACTCCAGAAATGGTGCCCTAATCTTTACATCAATGTATTTGATCCCGTATCAAGTAATTATTTACATTATTTTAGGACCAGAATGAACAACTCTGCACACAACTCGATTGTGTATTCGATTATGAGATCGCTGGGGAAGAATCTTGAGCCCCACCACCTTGTGCCCTCTGCAAACGTGTTCATTAATGGTGAGGGGTGAAACGAGTTTAGGTTTTCGCATGGACTATATCAGTGGTGGTCGGAGGAGACAGACCTTGACGAATAGTTTCAATAGAGAAGCATGACAAATAGAAGAAAGTGAAAGTAAAAAAAATCAAGGACATTTAGGAGAAAGTCTTTCCTTATGATTTTTTCTTGTTAATCTTGATTAAGGAAATACTAGATAAAAATGGAGTATTGTGCCTTAATTCTTAAATTTTCACTTACCAGAAAATCATTAAAGACGTATAAAATAGTAAAGGGAAATAATAATGCTTTTTATTATGATATAGTGCCAAATATATGAAAGTTTAAAAAGTTGTGTAGTACCAGTACATCAATTTAATTATGTATGAGATCTTCTTTATACAAACATTTTTAAAATATATATTTTAGAAAAATTTCATTTAAATCAATTTATGAATCAAGAGTGTGATTATCAAACATGTTCTATTGCAGTTCAAATATATACTGATGAATTCGATAGGTTTTCAGAAGTGAAAGATAAATATTTTAAAACCTTAACAAATAAGTCTATTGATGGACATATACAAGACACTAATGGATTACATACGTTGATTGACAAGTACTTGGTAGACATTGGCTAGCTTGAAAATGGATGATGTGGTATGTTAATAGACATGAAAATTTAATGATTTTTTAGGGTAATACAAAGTTAAATTTTTTTGTATAATTATAATGCTAAAATTAGTATATTAATGTTAATTTAGATTTGTATTTATTTTGAGATAATGTTTTAAAATATGTATAATTGTGTTTTTCTATTTATTTATACATATATGTATTTTTCTGCATTTAGCTCTAACTTATTTATTTGCACACACTTCTATACATTTATCTTATTTCTATACCTATTTATACAAAAAGATTGAGGTGGAAAAGAAGCCATGACCACATAAAAACATGAAAGTTGCAATGCCCAACAAAATATGGGGCAAGGAAGAAACACCAAGCCAAGTAGGGTACAAAGGCTTATAGATAAAAATGAAGTGAAATATACAAAAGTACATTTCTCAAATGTATAGGCAATGGTATGATTTCAGAGTGTAATTCATAGTTTATTTGCATATATTTTTATAGTTAAAATTTCAAACATTTATCCTATAATGTGAATCATTATATATGACCAATATTTAAATTTTATATATTCTAAGAAATTTATATAAACACATAATAGAGGGATTGGTTGCAACACAATCTTAGTGTAAACATGGATATCCTAACTCAACAATATATTTATCTCAAAACTTCACTAAAATGTATTCATTAAACTCTGAAAATAATTCAAGATCTAAGCTCAATGAAGGCCATAGTTATAATTAGAGTTAGAGTTATAATTATGGTTAGGGTTAATTTTGGATTTGGCTTATGGATGGGCTTAAAGTTAGGGCTAGTGTTAAGGTTAGTGTTAGTGTTAGGGTTAGGGATAGGGTTATTAAAGTGAATGTAGGTAAATAATAAAAGTTAAATATTTGAATTGAATAATATGAGTGTTTATGTTAGGTTTATAGTTATGAAATTAGGGTTTGACTTAAAGGCTTCCATTTATGGCTTATGGTTAGGATTAGGTTTAGGTTTGCATTTAAGGTTAGGGTTAGGATTATAATTATACTTTGTGGTTTACATATTAAGGTTACATTTACTTACACGATTGAGATTCTGGTTAGGTTTAGGTTTATGGCTATGGTTAGGGTTTACTATTAGTGTTAGGGTTAGGATTAGACAATGAGTTGGGATTAGAGGTAGGGTATCCCTAACCGTAACCTTAACCCCGACCATAACCCAAATTTAAAAACAACCCCTAATCCTAATTGTAAAAAATAAGCATAAATCTAAACCTAACCATAAACCATAATATTATAACCCTAACCCTAACCCTAACCCTAACTCTAACACTAACAATAATAGTAAACCACAACCCTAAACCTAAACCTAATCGTAACTCCAACCATAAAACAACTTATTCCTAATCTATGAACCATAAACATTAACCATAAACCATAAACCCTAACCCGAAACCATAAACCATAAACCCTAACCCTAACCTTAAATCACACCCTAAACCTTAACCCTAAATATAACACCCTAACCCTAATCCATAAAGCTTAACCCTAACCTTAACTCTAACCTTAATCCTAAACCTAATTTTTACCCTGAACGAACCCTAATCCTAACCCTAATTGAACCCTAACCCTTACTCTTATTAAACCCTAATCATAACCTTAACCAAAATAAGCCTAATTGAACCCTAAACCCAACCCTAATGCTAAATTTAACATTAACTGTAACCCTATTTGAATCCTAATTAAACCTTACAGTTCAAAGTTAACATTAGAGTTAAATTAGGGTTAGGGATTGTATAGTTAATCTTAGGGTAGAGTTAGGTTACATATAGGGCTATGGTTAGGTTTAAGGTTAGGATTATAATTTTTAGTTTACTATTTGGCTTCAATTTAGGGTTACAATTAGGGTCGAGGTTATGATGCAAGTTAAGGTTCGGGTTAGCATTAGGGTTAGGGTTAGATTAGGGTTAGGATTATGGTTTAAGGTTTAGGATTAGGGTTAGATTTAAAATTAGGTTTTAGGGTTATGGTTATGGTTAGAATCATTTTCAGATTTTACTTAAGGGTTGGGATTGGGGTTAGGGTTAGTGTTAGGATTAGGGTTAGGGATAGGGTTATTAAAGTGAATGTAGGTAGTTAATGAAAGATAAATATTTGAATTGAATAATAAGAGTGTTTAGGTTAGGTTTATAGTTATGACAATTAGGGTTTGTCTTAAAGGATTACAATTATGACTTATATAGTTAGGATTAGGTTTAGGTTTATGCTTAAGATTATGGTTAGGGTTACAATTATACTTTGTGGTCTACACATTAGGGTTACATTTACTTTTATGGTTGGGATTTTGATTAGGTTTAGACTTAGTGTTAGGTTTAGATTTAGGGTTAGGGTTTACTATTAGTGTTAGGGTTAGGGTTAGAAAATGAGTTTGGATTAGGGATAGACTATCCCTAACCCTAACCTTAAACATAAATCTAACCTTAACCCGAACCATAACCTAAATCCAAAAACAACCCCTAATCCTAATTGTAAAAATTAAGCTTAAATCTAAACTTAACCCTAAACCATAAACCATAATATCATAACTCTAATCGTATCATAACTCTAATCGTAACTCATAGTCTAACCCTAACCTTAACCTTAATACTGACACTAATAGTAGACCACAAACCTAAAACTAACCCTAATAGCAACCCCAACCATAAAACAACTTATTCCTGATCCCTAAACCATAAACCTTAACCCTAAACCCTAAACCCTAAACCATAATCTTAACCCTAATTATAACACCCTAATCTTAAATTTTAAAACATAAAATTTAACCCTAATATTAAATCACACCTTATCCTTAACCCTAATTATAACACCTTAACCCTAACCATAAACCATAATCATCACCCTAACCTAACTTAACCTTAATTTATCATAAATTTAATCTAACCATAATATCATAAATTTAATCTAATTCTAACCCTAACCTTGACCCTGACCTTGACCCTTACCTAAGTCTATCCCTAATCCTAACCCTAACCCTAACCCTAACCCTAAACCTATCCCTAACCATAACCATAACCAAAACACTATTTGTAATTGTTAACCTATCCTTAAACCATAAACCATAATCACAATGCTAACCTTGACCTAACCCTAACCATAAACCATAACCCTAACCATAGATCAAAATTCTAACCCTAACCATAAGCCTTATTCCTAACCTGAAACATGTTATAATTATAATCCAAACTCTAGCCCTAACCATAATTCCACCCCCAACCCTAACATAATTCTCACACTATGATCATAAACCCAAACTTAACACTAAAATCTAACCCTAATCATAATAATAAATCTAAACCAAACCCTAACCCTAATGCTAACCCTAACCATGATATAAACCCTAATCCTAAATGCTAACTCTAATCATAACCCTAAATATATTAATTTATTCAATGTGTTACCACGCCGCAACTGCTACTAGCTTATCTATCTTATTATATTTATATATATTATATGTTGAGAGATATCATTTTCGAGATGTATTTGTTAAATTTAAAAAAGGAAAAAAGAAAAAAAATACGCGGAGAAAATGATATCTCTAGGCGTATAATATATATATCTTCATATATTAAGATAGATAAGCTAGTTTTTAACTTCAATTTTAGATTTTAGATGTCATTGTACTTTTATTTTCTTAATTATATCAAAAACGTATTTGATTATTTTAAAAATATATATTTATTTGTCACATATTTTATCATACAAATTGAAAATTATTAAAAAAGAACAAAAAAATGTAAACCATTTTTAAACTAAGTGACTAATAAATTTGTGAAGTACCATGAAACTTTTTTTTTTGTCCTTACAAAAACCTAGAACACATTGACTTCAATGCAAAAACCTTTTAATCCAAGTCAATAGAATTTTGAAAGATAATTATATACTGTGTGTAGATTAGTAAAAAGTCATGATTGATGTAGAAACTTAAAAAAATTATACTTGTTAATTTATATATGCTATTGCATAAATGTGAAGTCATTTAATTATGCATTTTTAATTTGATTATATATTTAATTATAGATGATAGGAGTGAACTTGGAAATAAAAGAGTAAGTGAGAAATATGAAAACAATAAGTTTAGGTCTTGTTGATGGTGAAAATGACACAAACAACATTAAACAGAATATTTCTACTCTATTTCTCCTGAAAAAGAAAGACAACATATAGTGGCCTAACTCCCAAGGTCTTGGTAGTTGGTTCTCAACTGTCTGGTGTCACTCATTTGGTTTATGCAATTGTAATGTTCAAGGGGCCTGTGCTGGTAACAAAATATTCAAGCGATGACTCATTCTATCAAACTGTTTTGGTAAATCAATGGGGTTTCAAACAAAAGAAAAAGATAGATTAAAAGGGGTAAATCAGTAAGTATGAATCAAATTTATCTAATATCCAAACATATATCTTCCAATGATGAATGTTCTTCCAATCAAATCAAGAAAACCATAAGATGACACAAACTATAGCATAATCTATACCACTGCATACATTTTAGGTGCTTAATTAACTTCACAATCACACATCACAAATAATTCAAGGACTTTCAAAACAACACACATTCATTCATCATCAAGATTATAGATCAACAGATTTTAATAATTTCAATTCAATGATAATCTAACAAGATAACCTTTAAATCTGGTTTCTTCTAATGACTTTCATCACATAAGAAACTATCATGCTTCAACACAATCACTGGCATTCAGATAGATTATAACTTATTAGCCTTATATATCAAATAAAACAACTCAATGCTAACTCCATATTGCGTAAACCTGTAAATTCTATTAACTGTAAAAGGATCCAGTACAAAGTATATCTGCAAAACTCTACAAAATTCTATCTCCTAATCTTAGGTAAGCCAATTCTATTCTCAATTAGCCAACCTTTACAATATGATATACATCAGGTATTTATAGATATACAAAAGTTCGAACTCTACTTCTAATTTAGGTTATCCACCTTTTTAGGAACTAGACTCTCTTGGAAACTCAGATCAATTTGATCTTGAGTTCTTACATCTAAACGTTCAGTCTTAACTAAAAATAGAAGATAGAAGAGAAGAAGAAATCATGCGTTCAAAAGCTGATAGTGTTGCATGCAACATGCAAAGAAGGAGAGCATTTTGCATGCAGGTACTCATGCATGCAAAGCTGGATCTGCAATAAACTCATCATAGCTAGTGAAGACTTGCTGTAATGTATCCATCTCTAGCCCATCAATCCAGCTATCCTCAAACTTGATTCGATCCAATTCTACTACAGCAAATTCCCTCATACTTTTTATCTTTATTAACTCTCTCCCAGTAGCTTTTATCTCTTCTTTGACCTCTACTAGTTGACCTAACATCAACTCTCCGCCATCATCTTCTTTTTGCATAAGTCCTTTGAATCTTTCATCCCATTTCTCTTTTACTTGACTCAAAGGCATGCCCTCCTCTGAAAATGCATTCACATATACAATTATAGCAATGACTGCTTCTAACTCTTCCAATTGCTCGGTTAAATTATTAGCAGTTTCTTGAATTTCATCCTTGTGTTTACACAAAAAGCCAGTCCTAAACTGGAGTATGCAAGAAGTTTTCTCCACAAAATCTTTGTTGTCTTCCTCAAGTATGGATTGTTCCAGAAGAGTTGTTAGAGATAATGTACTTACTCTTTCCAACTTTTGACTGTATTCTTTGTATTCCTCTTCTTGCTTTTTTGATGCCTCAATGTATTGATACATCTCTTTTATCAACCCTTCAGTATCCTTGTACGCTTCAAATCCTTTCACTAAAACCTCTCCTACCTCTTGGTTCAATTTTTCTATCCACCTGTCTACCATCTCCGCCTTTCCTCTAACCTGCACCAAATCATCTACATCCTTTTTGATTAACAAAATAGGAGTCTGAATGGTTGCTACCTGTTGTGACCTTGGAGAGGAGACACTCTTCAAGAATGAATGCAATTGATCTAATTGAGCTTTAAGCTCATCCTTCTTTTGCTTGTCCTTGATCATTCTTGATTTGGTCATTGAAGCCACCACATCAATCAAATTCATTTGCTGATTTCTAGTGGGTCTTCCCAAATTGACCGTACTCAGCTGATAATCTGTTAACTGCATATCCCCTACCTCCTTTTCTGTCATCGGCATGGCACATTCAACAAAAATTTCCCCTTTGTCTGTGAGTCAGGTAGAATGTAGAATTTTAGCTTTCTTCTTAGGCCTTTCTTGCTCAATCCCCTTCATCATATCCTCCCAATTGAGAGGTTGTGGAGGTGTTCTTGCCCTTTTCTGCAGGTCCAATTTTAGCCAAGTAGGAGCACTTGGAGTAGTAGTCATCATGGAAGAAGAAGCAACAACTGTAGAAGGTGGCTGCACATCTACCTAAGGTTGAGAGTCAACCTTTGATTTCTCTTATTGCTCTTGCAGCATATGCATCTGCACCAACTTCTTAGCCTCCTCTCTATCTCTTTGTTCTTTCCTTTCTTCCTCTTCCTTCCTCTTACTCTCTTCTTCCAACCGATCCTTCTCCACTTTTTCCTTCTCTATTCTTTCTCTTTCTAGAGCTTCCCTTTCTAATTTCTCTTTTTCCAAAGCCTCTAGTCTTTATTTTTCTAATCGCTTCGCTTCTAAGGCCTTGAGCTTCTCTGCCTTTGCCTTTTCTTCTTCTACTTGCTTCTTAACCAGCTCTTCGGCCTCCTTTTCCTTCCTTATCTTTTCTGCTCCTTCCTCTTTTTGTCAAGCTTCCTCTGCAAGTTTTAGTTTGGCAACCAAGCTCTCCCTTTCCCTCCGGTTCCTTGCTTTCTCTTCCTCAAGATCATGGATTTTATGTATCAACTCTAACTTGTCATTCTCTGCTTTAACTTTGAGCTCATGTTCTCGTTGCCTTCTTTGCTTCTCTACTTCATCAGCTGCTGCACTTGTTTCAACTTGTTTTGCTTTCAATTGTTGCTGGTGCAATACAGCATCAGCTTGTACCTTAGCATCAATTTCTTTTTGTATCTCCGCTGTAGCCCTTGCATCAGACTTCCTTTTTCCCTCTTCAAACATCTTCCATTGCTCCTCTTGTGTCAAAATGTGCTCAATACCCTCCTCCAAAGGCATGTTCTCTTGCAAATATTTCTCTGATAGAGTCTCATCCGAATCTGTCTCAACCTCAAGAACTACTTCCTCCACTCCTTTTCCCTTAGCAGTTTCAGCCATGCTATGAAGGGTTCCTTCTTGAATTTATTTACTCTTCTTTCTTGTAATTGGGGCTTGGGTGGATGATTCACTTAATGTGGGTGTTGAAACAACAGATCCTCCTACTGGAACATCTCCTTCTTGTGTTTCTTCTTCATCATCTACCACCTCAAGTTCTATTTCTTCAATGTCCGGAGGAAGGAATTCTAATGGCTCTTTGGGAGGTGTCTTTCTCTTAATTCTCTTGTATCCTTTACCCTTTTTAAGAACTGGTCCTTGAGGAGCTTGATTTCTCAACATTAACCATTGCACGCTCCTATCCAATACTAGCCTTCCTATCTTCTTGATATCAATTATTTCTTCAACATTCCAGTCAATTGGATCCAGGCTTTTGGTGCCAATGTTCAAAGCTTCATAAGATGGATCCAACACAATTCCATCAGCCACCAATGTGTCAGGAATATTTTCTTTAACACCTAATTCTGCCATGAGTGCAACCGACAATCTTTCATAGTTCTTCTTTCTCAAATCATACTCATCCTGCCGATCACTCCAAAAGTCTTCTAACAAATTGAAATGTCTAGTGAACACTAAAGGTAATAAAGCATACATCTTCTTCTTTGGATCAAAATACTTACGAGCTATATACAATCCCAATTTCAACTGTATCAACTCATTACAAACCACCTTTGCTCCCTTCAAGTGTTGACAACTATATTCACCCAATTTCATGGGAAATTTATGACATCCAGTTTTATGCTTGATCCCAAACCTAGTATTAACTCCGATAGCTTGATACACAAACTCCATTAGCACTATTCTATTATTGCAGCACCTTGGAAGCAAGTGTGGGTGGCCTTCAAAACCATATAACCTAAAGTATGTAAATTTGGGGTATTGGATATACCAACACGCCCATTCAGCAATGAAAGCCATAGCTTCTTGACTCAAACGGTATCCTGCATCTCCATTCAATTGATTGATGATCACATATAAAAATGCATCATTGAATCTTCTGAAATGAGTCTCAGCAACTTGAAGAGACAATTGATCATAGTGTTCCCATACCTTCTTCTGCCCATCCAAGGCTCCCATTATACCTATTCTGTTCAAACCTGGGAAAATCCCCAATCTTGCTGCTGCATAAACCACATAAGAAGTCATAAAGAAAGATTTAGTCTGCCTGATCCTTGCTAGGTGATCATGTATGGCATCAGAAACAATCATTGACCAATCAAACTGATAGTCACCCTCTAAGATTACTTGAATGAAAGGAAACATCCATTCCTTGAAGTGGAAGGTATCCCTCTTCCCAAACACCCTGGACAACATCAATATTAAATCTGATATTTCCTTCCTGAAATCTGCCCTCTTAGGTTGGTCTGCAAGTTTGAATAGAGATTTCTTTTCTGTATTCAACCACTTTTTATTCAAATGAGACCTATTAGAGTCCTTATGCTTAATATACTTCCCTAATGCCTTTGCTTTAGTTAGTTGCACCAAGTTCTTTGGATCTGGAACATTAAATATAGTTTGAAATACTTGAGGAGTGAGATTAGTGATGACATTATTCTGTGAATCCATGGATAATCTTGTAGCCGGATTGTAGGCACTGGCTACTATTAAGATCAACTCCAAGCACTGAACTGATAAAGGGAACACAGTGATATGTGCCAGGCTGGAATCAACAATCCTTTGTGTCCTTCTAATTAGACTTTCTCGTTCTCCAAAGGTTTCTCCATGCAACTCCTCAAAGTTGTACTGGCCTAAATTGGTGTTTGTGATATCTGACCAATCTGATTCCACCTTGCTCACCTTCACCACCGGGTTCCTATGATCATACCTCAAGGTATAAGGCAGTTGTTCTGGCTTTACCTTCTTTGGTTTTGGTGCTGCCTTTGATGTTCCAGCCGGTTGGTTCCTTCAAGCAGCTTCCCCTGATGTTCCTGACATCTTTCAACTTTCCTGCAAGCAAACCTCTAATTAGATCTTTAGATATCATTATAAAACATGCTCTAAAAACTATACCTTTCACATACACACCGGAGGCGGAACCAGGGAAAAAATCAACCTAAAACAGTCTCTTTTACAACACTGTCGGACTCGGAGCCAAAACCAATATAGATACTCAACTAATGATAAACGGGCTCGGAGTCGACCTCGGGATGGGAATTGGAACCGGGATCGGAATGGAAAAGGGATTTGATTTTATTTATATTTTCATATTTTCATATCCGATTTCCACTCCACCTCCGCTTCCATCCAGGTTATCGTGTTTTTCCAAAGAAGACTTTTGTTGTACGTGGAGCCGAAAACGAGATGGAAACAGAATCGGTAACTTTTGTAAAAAATGGAATTTTCAAGTTCATAATCGATTCTGATCCCGTCTCCGCCTAGGTTAACCATGACATCATCAAATGATTCCGTTGATTTAACATATAACTTCATGATTAGAACCAAGGTCGCTTAAAATGAAAAAGGAGCTCTAAAACACTACACCCATATGACCATGGGGAACAACTGCATATTTTTAGGGCATCACATTTTAACCATTTAAATGCGATCACTAACAGATACGAAACCCTAATCTAACAAACCCGATAAAAACTAGGGCACGGGTTTTAAACCTTGCCATTTACCAGAACGAAACGAGATAAAACCCTAAGTAAAAACAATGAATTAATTAACCCTAACTCACTATAAATCTCCCACTGTAAATCTCTAATCTACCTCACTATTTAAAACCTAAATTTAATCTAACTCATCGTAAATCAAAATAGCACGACACAATTATGATTAAGACATGAAAGCGACCATGCTCAAGAATATACAGAATTAAAAAGAATGACAACACAAGAAACCAAATAAAACAAACCAAACAACCAAATAAAACAAGGAAATAAAGAAACCAAGCATGCCAAGAATCATGAATTCGCTGAAAGCGAAATGATTGAAAGCATGAACAGATATAAAGCAAAACACAACAAACACAACAGTAAATAAATGAAGAACAAAGAATAATAAGAAACCCTACCTCAAAACGAAAGAGAACCCGAGCTAACCTTAGAACCGATTCACATGCAACAATCTTCTCCTCCTTCAATCGATTTGCTCAAAAGAACTCCGCTACTGCTCTTTCGTGCTCTCCAATCTCTTAATAATAATGATAATGACTCGTTTAATCCTTAAATAAAGGAAAAAAATGAGGATTTCAACCTACCCGAGCAACTGTCATTAATGCATTAACACGCAGTTAAGGCGGAGTCAGAACTGAAAGAGAAAAAACACTTCTCTGTAGTGTAACTCCAGTCAAAAAGTCAACGATCAAAAAATGGCGGGGGCGGAACTAAAAATGGAAACTGATCCGAAAGTTTAAGAAATTTCCATACTTCATTCCCATTCCGGTTCCGGGTCCGCCAACAAAGCACAAAGCAAAAATAAACTCAAAAAGTAAAGTAAAAGACCAACACCATAAAACTAAACATAAGGGCCTAGACTAAAAAAACAAAAACAAATAGCGGAGGCGGGGGCGGAATCGATTCTGATTTTGCAATTTTCGGTGAATACCAACTTAACACCCGTTCCGGCTCCGGTTCTGCTAAAGACAAAACAAAAATACTGTCAAGATGAGAACCAAAACAAGCTTCAATAGAACTTCTAGAACCCGATTTAGTTCCGGTTCTGGTTCCGCCAGACTAAACCAAGAATAAACAAAGTGTTGGCAACAAAATGACTCCAAACTTTGTTTGAAAAACAACAAAGGATAAAACACAACAAGGGGGACCCATTTTGACCAAGGCAAAAGATGGGGTGGTTATGCAAGGCATAACAGGTCTAAATCAAAACCAAATAAAAACCAATTAAGTGATTATTGTATTTGTTATATTTAAAGTGGATAAGGAGAACATGATGACATTATACTTAATCTGAGCTAGGTAGAGTTTTTGATAAAAGGGTAAAATGGGTTTTACAGGGACCTGAAACCACAAAGTTTATAGAATAGAGAAGAGACCACCAAGGATCCACCAAAAAAAAATAGTTGCCCCAAAAAAACCAGCAGCGAGCAGGCAGGAAAGACCAGGAGGGTCAGAAAGAAAAGGACAACAAAAAAAGAAGACAGAATTACTTCAGAGATCTGAGGACGGTCTCTGTCTTAGCCTCCAACACCTGCATATTAGTAACCCCTTGCTTGAAGGTTTGAACCATTTTCGGGGTTAAGGGGGCCTTTCGCTTCAAATTGGCGCAAGTTCTTCTAGAAATGCCTCCATCCGTTTCCTGGTTTTTATCTTCAGTGTCTTCAAGATCAACCACCAAGGAACCCTGCTGGGCTTTGTCAAGCTTTTCAGTCATTGCATTGATTATTATAGCATTGTGTCTTGCTATTAGGTTGTTCTGTTTTGCAATGGTTATGATGTTAATCCTTAGGCCCTCAACATCATTATCAGTGACCCTGTTACTGTGCGCCACATCTTTCTTGCCCAACTCCACAATCTTGACACCCATTTCCTCAATCTTGCTTTGCAGGGCCCAATTTTTAATTTTAAGCTTATTGATTTCGAAAAAGGTCCAGTCCAGAAGTTTAGAATGGGACTCGGAGTTGGTTTTAGCCAGGTGCAAAAAATCAAGGGATGGCTCTTTACCAGTGTTAACAGGGGAATTATCGACATTCTGAGTATCCGAAACAAGGCCCACACAGCGCTCAGAAGTATTGGTATCAGCTTCCTCCGGCTCGGAGGACTCTTCAGTGTAAGAGACAAGGCTTTTAGCCTGGGTAGACTTACCAGCAAGGCTGAACTTAGGAGGAGGACAGTTGGGCTCAAATGCAACCTGGATTTTACTCGGATCCTTGGAAGGGCCAACATGCGAACTAGGGGCTTTTGGGCCAGGGCTAGGGTTAGGCAAATAATCTGAGCCGCTCGGCTCAGTATCATCACTATCAACATCAGGATTGGCTTCCGAGATAGCAGGGGCATGCTCATGCAGGTATTCAACAATAAGCCTAATTAACCCAGTATGGAGGATAGGAAATCTTTTGGGATTCTTTTTATTGTCCTCCAAACTTTTCTTCAGAGAGCAAAAGAGATAATAAGGGATAGAAACCCTTACCTTATGGCAAAAATGGTTGAGGAGGGCGAAAATGATTTGAAGAAGTATGGAAGGTTAATTAGGGGGAAAATGATTTAATTTTTCGCATACATCTGTGCAATACATAAGATCAAATCAGTTGGTCATTTAAGAAATGATTTTGTATATATATTTATTGTTATATTATTATTATTACGTTGAAAGTGTTATACAATGAAAGCAACAAAAGAATAATCGTAAACTTTTATATATATTATTATTATACAATGAAAGCAACAAAAGAATAATCGTAAACTTTGAAAGTGTTGAGCTAGGTAGAGTTATTCATAAAATTTCTATGTTTATAATCGTGTTAAATTAGTTGAAATTAAAATTATTTGACTTTAAATTTACATTAAATTAATTCTCTTGACATGTTTATGCTATTTGTCATTTTAATAGGTTTAAATTTTAAATTGTAATGAATTGATTAGAAGATCTAAAACTAGAAGGGTGTATGTTTAATATTATGAAGTTTTACATAGAGATGGATTGGTACATTAATAGAATAATCAATTATTTTGTTTAATAATGAAAATTTAATATTATATATATTTCTTGAAATTATTTTTTACGAAAATGAATAAAATTTAATTGTATCATTGAAGTTGAACCTCAATAAAAATTTCATATTTTGGATTAAAATACAATGAGGCTTGGTTATAAGGGTTTCTAGGTGTTCTCTTTTTAAATAAATTTAATTAATGGGATATATTGTAGGGTTTCTAAAATTCAAATATAATGTTTTTTTTATAATTTGATTAATTATATAAAGATAGTATAGGGATGCAATTAGAAATGGTAAATCTATAAATGGAGTTGCAAATAGAGAATTCATAATCCTGAATTTTGATTTTATTTGTGATAAGGTAGAAAATCATAGAAACATTATGAAGACCAAGAGTTTACCATAAAAAAAAGTGGACAAACATGATTGTTTTTACCATAATTCTTATTAATTGAGTTACATTATTTAGTTGTCCTATTATAACCCATAGAATCTATGATACATGATTGCACTTAATTTAAATTATACCTTATTACATAATATATCAAATTCTATCATTTACAATTATGATGCAAATCAGCATGTGAAGTTTTATATAGTTTTTATGTTTAAGGCATTGATTGTTCATAAAGCTATATGGATTATTATGTTAGAAAACATAGAATTAATTATGTTTGTTCTTATCTTCACTAATTTTTAATACATTCATGTTTTGAATGTTTATATTAGAAAATATCTTGTATGTATTATAAACTGTTATAAAAAAAATGTTCGTGAGAAGGGACATTTAATGGAATCTGTGAAACTAATAATATCACGAGAGACACTGCTAGTTGTGTGATTTTAAAAGCATGATTTTTTTTACTTTAAGAATAGTAGCTTCATAATCAATAGGATTTTATACTAATAAAAATATTGTGGACTACTTATTTTAGATGAAAATAATACTATTTTTCATCTACTTGGATTAATGATTGTGTATGTAAAATTGGATGATTGATAGTGACTCATTTTGTGATTTTGATCTTTGTGTCTACAGTATTGAATGATGTAGTTTGAAATACAAGAAATGTATGCATTATATATCACTGTTAATAATATATAGAGTAAATTATATCATTAACTGTGTTTTTCTTTTCTTAATAATTTTTATCTCATTTTTTAATTATTATATAATTTACTATTATATATTACTAACAAGATCTCATTCTTAATAATATATGAGTAAATTATATCATTTCTTTGGTTTTTTTGTTTGCTTTGGTGATCTTTCTTTTCTAATCTTTTTATTTTTATGGTTTGTTTCTTTTGTTATCTTTAGGTTTTCTCTTTTTATCTATTTTATTGGTTCTTCTTAGTGTTCCTTGTCTCTCTTTGATTGAGTCTTCTCTTGTTATCTGGTTTTTTTCTTTATTATTATTATTATTTTTGTTTTCTCTCTCTCCTTCTTGATTCTCGTGTAAACTTCCCTTTCCTCCTCCTTTATAATGGCTTGGATTTGCATGTTCTACTCCTTCATCTCTTTTTGCATCCTGATGATGGATCACTAGTGTGATTTGAAACGTTGATCCAAAAACTACATACTTTAACTATTCATATGCTTGATTTCATAAAAATAAGCTTGTACAAAACTACTAAGTAACTACATATTACATAAATCATGTACCTTGTTTGAAAGAACAAGCACATATGAAATATTCAAAGATCAAGGCCTTTGTTATTTGAAAATTTATATTTATACCCAATTTTTAATAATAAGAAGGAGATCCTCTTGTATTTTTTAGACTATATAAGATTATGGTGGGAAAGAACATCACAAATTAGTAAACTACATGAATAGCATATACTAGAACACAATATTCAAGATCCAAACTAACTTGTAGCATAGTATATTACTTATAAACAACTCTAATACAACATCAATCCATCTTCCATATACATATCAAGTCATTAATACATTCTCCTTCTTTGATATACATAACATTAAATATTATAGTTCAAGTCAATTCATTCTTCTATTTATCTTCTCTCTTTATTCCACATCTATTACATTCTCTTGTCTATTCTATCTATTTGAGCCCTTCTTATACCAAAATATAAGTA
The DNA here is from genome assembly GCA_007115665.2 of Sequoiadendron giganteum. Lineage (NCBI taxonomy): Eukaryota > Viridiplantae > Streptophyta > Pinopsida > Cupressales > Cupressaceae > Sequoiadendron > Sequoiadendron giganteum. Next base: position 911,662,401 of record CM021100.1, on the reverse strand, counting down.
TCTTCATGGGGTGTGTCTTTTGTACATGTGGTAGCTCTTGCGTGTGGTGGTGTTATATTCCTTTTGTGATAGATGAATTTTATTGTAGGGTTAGATTTTTCCTTCCAATAATATCCCCTCTTTCAAATGTCTTATCCTCATGACATCATGGCTATTTCCTAGAAACAATTGACCAAATTGTGTAGCAAAAAATGAGAAAAAGTATTTTTCATGATAGGATTTTTTAAAATGGCCATTAGTTAAGTGTACTATCTCTTCCATTAGGTGATCCCTTGTTGTTGTAGTACTTATTTTCTCATTAATACCGAGAGTGTAGTTTATTTTTCTTGATCTAATGTATCTAGTATTTGAATTAACATGATGACTTTATTTTCTTATAAAAGTAGAGATTTATACTATTGGAAAGGAAGATACTCACTACTTATTTGAGTTATTTTATTTGACCTCTTAGCATTTACCTTTGATTACAAACTTGATAGTATTGGTTATAAAGTTCTTCAATGTATACCTACTAACTTCCATTTTTATCCTTCTAAACATGATAAGTAGATGCTTCCTGCAATATCTTATTCTCAATATTTTTAAGTGTACTTTCAATTTTCTAGTACAAACATATAATACAAAAATTGATATGCAAAGTTTATATTTTTAAAAATTGTTTACCTACTAATTGCTTATTTCAAATTCTAACTTAGATTGTGCATTATCACATTTATTCATTATTTAGATTAAATTTATTAATTTTTATGAAACTATGTCCTTTTGATTATGCATTTTTTATAATATATCATCTATAAATTATTCCAATTTTTATCCTAGAGTGATTGTTTAGTATCCTTAGTGAATTATAGAGATATTGCATGTAGTTTCTTTAGTATATTATCTACTATATCCACTACACCTTGTTTGAGTAGTTCTTCCCTTACTATTTTATCCTAGCATATCCCCTATTTGAATTTTTTGCAAAGGTGATATATTTGTGCTAAGTATATAATTAGCAATTGTAAAAGTGAAGGGGATGGTAGTGGTTGGAGTTGCTTTTATTTAACAAAAAATAGATTTTTTTCTTTTATCTCTAATAATGGCAACATGGTTCAATAGATGGTGGAGGTGAAGGAGGTTCTTGTCCTCATACCTCAAGTATTATGTAATACTTTTTCTATTCTATTTCTTTTATTTCTTATTCGTTTATTGATTTTTTTTGTTATTTCTTCTATAGTAGTATCCTTTCCTATTGTGCCACTTTTTCCTTTTCTTCCTTTAATAGTGTAGTATAGGATTTTTGATTAACCTCTCTAGTTTCTTATTTGAGTCTTTCATTCTTTTGCTTGAGACAAAGAGGTTTTTTCTTTTTCTTTTTATTTTAGTTCTTCTTACAATAGAAATTTCAATTTCTTCTTTGTCTTAGTGTAAATTGTGCCATAATTTTAATTAAAATCTTCTTTTACTATCTCTTCTTTTAGTCTTACTACTTTTCTATCTCAATAATTTTCTAATTCTTATAGATAAATATTTCTATTATTTTGGCAAGTGTATATGGTGTAGCTGAGATGGAGTCTTTAACATGACGTTCTCATTTACTCTTTTTTTTTAATTATTATTAAACTTTGGGTACATTTGTGTTGTTATGAAGGGAATTCCCTTGGAAAAGGGTCATATTTATAATTTCATTTGATTTATTAGATCTTCCTTCTTTTTTTATTTTCCTCTAGTTTCTTTTATGTGTATTTCTCTATTATTATGGTGGCTTGTTCATTAGGAGATGGTTCTATATCTACCTCTTCTACTAAATATGGTGGTTCTACTTGTTCAACTCTCTTCATATCCCTATTCTATGTAGCATGCATTTTCTTTTGGAATTTCATTTATTTTTAAGGTGATAGGTCCCACCTTTCTTTTTCTCACTTCTCACTCTAAGAAAAGGCTCCACAACTTCCCTCAATTGATGATTTTGGTGCTTGTTCTTGAGTTTACAGTGGAGATACTAGTATTTTCCCTTTTGTTGAGATAGATGGTGATCTCTTCCCCAACACCTATTTCTTTAGTATCTTGTGAGTTGATGAATCTCTAATCTCAAACCCTAAATATTATATTTTCAACTAGCCAAATTGGTGTACATGTGACAAAATTTATTCTTAAATGGTGAGAGAATTTAAAATGATTGTGTCATATGGTGTTGCAAGGTCCTAGTGCAAAACCCATTTTCATGCAATTTACCCTTTTTCTTTTAAGTTTCTCTTTAGAACTTTTTTTATTTAGTTTAAATCTATAATAAACTTGTAGGTTCAAAACCTTTGTGCATACACTCTGTCTAGAGAAAGCTAAAAGTCCATATATAAGTGATTCTAGAACATCATCTACTTCATATGCAAGAAGAGGTAGCCATGAGTTCATGGGTTCTACCACTTCTATGAACACAATATTTATCCATGATAATAATAATCTAACATTAATATTTTATAAGATATTCTATGCCTTTCTTGTGTTTATTTTTGTAGTTATTTAAAAACTCCTCAAAATACCTCAATATTTAAGAATAATATTTTTGAATTACTTGGTATACACATTGATTTGTGTGGCTATTGATGTATATTGAATCCAAATATTACTAAAAAATATAGATAATATATTCATAAATATTTAATGTAAGGTAGATAAAGAGTGAACCATACTACAATGGATAATTGTTTGTATTCTTCTTGTTGGATATTTTTGAACAACTAGTCCCTTAGCACTTTCCTTAGACAACCATTTCATATGTGTTGAAGATGGTAGTTACTATTGTAGAAACTTCCTATTAGTGTAATTTTTTTTAGTTACCTTTAGAGTGGACATATTATCGACCTCCATTAGGATGGAAATGGGATATTTTAGCTATTTTTTTTTATAGAGTTCACACACTCCACAAACCCCATTAACCATAATGGTTGGATGATATGTGTAGAATATGTTCATCAAATGGGTTTAGAAACTTTTAGGTAAATATGTTTGGTAGGTGTAAAGCCAAATATCCATGACCTCAACTAGTATTCATTGCTTGTGTCAATGAAAGTGCTTTAGGATAAAGGTGAACTTGGTAGTGACTAGTGGAAGATTGATTAGCATCGTCCTAAGCTTCTAATTTGTTATTGTATTTTTGAAATTTCACTTAATTTACTTTTATGACCTAAAAGTGAATTTTAAATTAAAAAAGAAAAAATCAATAAATATTTATGAAAAAATTACAAATGAATTTCATGAAAAATAGATTTGCAATAAGTGATTATGGAGGAGCTATAAAAGAAACATTATATATGGATCATTTGGGTAAAGTGGGGTTCCAAGGAAATTTATCATGCACATACATTTGTACAAGATCAAAGATAGACTTTGATGTCTCACATTTATTAGTTTCAATGAAAAAAAATATTACTAGACTACTAGCTTGAGTATTATTTATTTATTCTATAGAATTGTATTACGTTAAATTTGTAGTCATTCTCTAAAATATTTCCTATCAAAAATATTACTAGGCTACTAGCTTGAGTATTATTTATTTATTCTATAGAATTGTATTATGTTAAATTTGTAGTCATTCTATAAAATATTTCCTATCAAAAATATTACTAGACTACTAGCTTGAGTATTATTTATTTATTCTATAGAATTGTATTATGTTAAATTTGTAGTCATTCTCTAAAATATTTCCTATCATGTGGTGGATGAAATAAGTCTTAATGTAATAGTGGGTATTTTGAAAATTATGAGTTTGGAAATTCTAGATGAATGTCTCCTTTCTTATGTTAGACCATGTACCATTTCCTCATTGAAACCCTTATTATGATTTTTATTGAAAATTAACTTTTTATGGAAATACATATTTTTATTTGCTCATTTTTTTTGTAATATATTATTTATTTTCTCAAATAACTATATTATTCGCCCCATGTTATCATTATCTAGATTTTTTTTTTTTTTTTTAAGTCTTTCTTTGTGTTCCTTTTCTACTTTATAGTTAATTCTACTTTGTGTTCCTTTTCTACTTTATAGTTAAAAAAATACCTCTAGAAACCCCAAAATTATAACTAATGAGAGAGTTTTCCTTCTAAATGTAGATTAAAATCATTAGTCCAATATAAATCTCTCCAATTATTGTAGAATCTATCACTAACCAATAGATGAATCTCTCCAATTATTGTAGAATCTATCACTACCCAATAGATGAGTGAGACCACTTTTACTAAAATATTGTAACAATTTATTTTATCAATAGATTTTTTTTTACTCTATTGAAATTCAAGAATTAATCCATTTCGGATTTATAGAGATATAAAGGTTCCTCCCCTATAATGGAAGTTAGTGACTCAATATAGAAAAACCTACTCAAAATAATATATATTTTTTGAAATAAATCCTATTTGAATTGAGAGATATATTGTCACATTTTTAAGTGTATATCATGAAATTATTCTCTCTAGGAATGGGAAACCATTTTGGACCTCTATGAGAGAGTTTTCCTTCTAAATGTAGATTAAAATCACTAGTCCAATACAAATCTTTCCAGTTATTGTAGAATCTATCACTACCCAATAGATGAATCTCTCCAATTATTGTAGAATCTATCACTACCCAATAGATGAGCGAGACCACTTTTACTAAAATATTGTAACAATTTATTTTATCAATAGATTTTTTTACTCTATTGAAATTCAAGAATCAATCCATTTCAAATTTATAGAGATATAAAGGTTCCTCCCCTATAATGGAAGTTAGTGACTCAATATAGAAAAACCTACCCAAAATAATATATATTTTTTGAAATATATCCTATTTGAATTGAGAGATATATTGTCACTTTTTTAAGTGTATATCATGAAATTTGAAATAAATCCTATTTGAATTGAGAGATATAATTTTGAAATAAATCCTATTTGAATTGAGAGATATATTGTCACTTTTTTAAGTGTATATCATGAAATTTGAAATAAATCTTATTTGAATTGAAAGATATATTGTCACTTTTTTAAGTGTATATCATGAAATTATTCTCTCTAGGAATGGGAAACCATTTTGGACCTCTATCATTGAATCATTATATAACCTAAACCTACTCAAAATATATATATAATTTTGAAATAAATCCTATTTGAATTGAGAGATATATTGTCACTTTTTTAAGTGTATATCATGAAATTTGAAATAAATCCTATTTGAATTGAGAGATATATTTTCACTTTTTAAAGTGTATATCATGAAATTATTCTCTCTAGGAATGGGAAACCATTTTGGACCTCTATCATTGAATCATTATATAACCTAAACCTACTCAATATATATATATTTTTTTAAATAAATCTTATTTGAATTGAGATATATGTTGCCACTTTTTAAAGATAAATTTCACATTTAAGCATTCATTATGAATTGTGGAATCTTAGAAATTAATAAGGAAAAATGTATTAATGTAATTATTCATTGAAACCCTTGTTTGTTTGACGCACCAAATTGGTTTGGTTTTAGTATTTTATAGTATAGATGTATTGCCAACTAGGCTAGCAACTTTCTTGAAAGATTTAAATCAACAATAAATGTAAGTGCATTGTTATCTTAAGTTTTTAAAATACAAAATATAGTACAAAAGATAGAAGAAGAATCAATGGAAAATTTTGTGTAAAGTTAAATTCAAATATGGTATGTGATCTTTGGAGTTGCACAAGAATTGGTTATTAAAAATTGAGAATGATTTAATTTTGTCTAGATTATAGAAATATAAGCATATTGAACACCCTTTTATTAATGAATAAAAGATTAAATGTTTTAGTTCGCTTTTAGTGCATTTATTTCTATAAATGTTTTAGTTTTATTGACTAACATAATGTATTGATAATGTCAATACTAAGATTCTCCGAATTGATTCAGTATATAATATTTAAAATTTGATCACCCTAATCAAGCCTCATAATACCCATTGCACTATTATGAATTTAAAATTTATTTTATCCAAGTCAGACATTCATCAAATACAGGGAATATAGGGTAAATAAACATACCCTACAAACATTGCAATCATAAAATTGCAATTTCAAATGATAAAAGAAACGCTCATGTAGTCTATAAAGATAAAATCTATAATTTAAAATTTGATTTCTTTAAACCCTGATGGCCTGGATACTCTGAACCAAAACATAAGGTAAGAATAAGGCTCAATCAGCTTCCTCTGCACTGGCATGACAAAAGCACTAGAATTTCAAATAAATCCATAATGATGGCGACAAGAGAGAGTGCCAATAAAAGACGCAGCTTGTAAGTTGAAGCATGGGAAACATGGAATACTCAGAAGTCTACAGTTTGAGATCCATCCATCAGTAAAATGAATAATCAAAAACTATTTAATAGTTTCCATATTTTTAGCTTGTTATACCTCTACTTTTAGATCCTCTCTGTTATAATGTAAAGTAACATATTATTTAATTTTACATATAAAATAAAACTTATGTAACTCAAAATGTATTTGAAAAATAATTATTTCAATAAATAAGAGTCTCAAAAATTTACTTGACAAGTAGATTTGACCATCATTTTTAAGCACTTGGTAGAAAACTTTTCTTGTATGATTTTATTCCTCATCTCTGGCCTGCTTTTGTTGAAGAGAAGTTTTGTTTGCACGAGGAAAGATATGAACTCTGAACATAAATTTGTTTTCATTGTTGTCCAGCTGCTCAAAAATACAAATGTCTCCTTCCTTTATTTTATTACCACGTGTAAATTGTCTCCACCCTCCACTAAAGGCAGGTGCATTGTTCTTAATAATACATTGCACCTTCCATTCCTTACACTCCCCAGTCGAAAGAATGACTTCACCTTTTTGGTTTGGAAGCTGAATTGGATAATCCCACATTTTTCTGAACTCCTGCATTCCCAAACCATACAAAAAAACTAAGTTATTTAATCCAAAAGATCATTGATTTAATACATTCTTCTTAAACTTTACAGTTCACAGAAAAGCAGATTTCCATAATATGCCTTGCACATTGTAAGCTTGTTAAATGCCTCTATTTTAGGTCCTCTACTCCTAATGTAGATTTGAAAATATTTATAACCAAACAAAGCAGAGAATTTGATCTCACTAGCATGTGTGGGTCATTTACATTCCATGATTTCATAACCATTTCACGAAAGGGTTTATCTGATCTAAAAAGAGCAGCAGACTCCATTGTCATGTGCTTCCGAGAGGAAAAACAATGTCCATATTTCTTGGATGAATGGCCTGCAACAAAATTAACTTTATTGTTATATCAGTTCTCCTAATAAAAATTGTATCTAAATGCCTATTTCAAAAGTTCAAATGAATTCTGGAGCTTACAAATTTAATTAGCCCTGTATTTCTGGACAAAACTTTTGCTTACCAAGATAAGAGGATTTCCTTTTCCTCCCTCGTTTTCTAGCCGCTGGTTCAGATTTATCATTGTTTTCCTCATCAGAAACCAAATCAATCAGTAACTTTGGTTGATTAGGGCTTCTCTTATCTAAACCAGTGTTTGTTTTCTCAAGTTGAAGAGCACTGATATTTTTCTCACACCCACTTGTTTCAAATATCTGAACCTTGAAACACAGCTTCGATATATACTTGAACACAACAAAATCTCCCATTTGCAGCTCATGGTAATTGACAAATTTTTCCCACCCATCTCGGAATTCCAGTTGATTGTTTGTACCCAATAATTGTACATCCCACTCCTGCCTACTTGGGCCTTGCAAAACCATATGTTCGTCTCTGTCATTTATAAACCGTGAAGCAAATCCAGGAGGAATCCTCTGCAGTAAACACATTACAGAATTTGTTTTTACAAATTTTAAACAGTGTATATGAAATCAAAGCGTTGGAGTATAAAATTTACCAGTTTTTCTACAAAGTCTCCAAGCATAACTTTGAAGAATGAGACACACCCATCAAAGCGCTCTTTCTCATGGTGTTTACCATGATTTCTACAACATTTTTGACAGCACATCCTGCATGGTATAAAAAGCTCCCCTGTTTCTTCATCTTCCATGGCAAACCCAGATGCAAAGCTTATAAAGATACGCCCAAAAACACATTTAAAATCCTGAAATACCTACATGCATGAACATAACAACAACACAGCCAAAGTCTGCATGAATGACTGACGTGCACTTGAAGTGAAGTAACGGAGAATGTCAAGTAGAATAGGTAAGTGTGAAGTAAAAAGAGTGCAGACAGCAATGATGTATTTTAATCTAATCATGGCGAGAGTTGTGTGATGAATGATATGTTATCAGGCAGGACCCAAAATCAAGAAATATACATTAATCACTTAGATTTCCACATAATTGAAAGAATGACAGGATTGCAATAAGGCGATGCGTACACGTTACTGTGAAGGATTCCTGCTCTGGCACGTGTATGAGATGTGTTTGTCTGTCATTTTTCCTGCAATTTTAAATTAAAAACTTCAAAAGCAGCCAAAGTTTTATGGGAATGAATGTAATTAAGTAATTTAAGGGATCATGGGAAAAGCCAGATACTTTTTCCAATTAAGAAGTAACTAGCTTATCTATCTTAAAATATTAAGATATATATATTATACGTAACACATTGAATAAATTAATATATTTAGGGTTTTGATTAGAGTTATCATTTAGGATTAAGGTTTATATCATGGTTAGGGTTAGCATTAGGGGTAGGGTTTGGTTTAGATTTATTATTATAGTTAGGGTTAGGGTTTATTGTTAAAGTTGTGTTTATGGTCACAGTTAGTGTGATAATTATGTTAGGGTTAGGGGTAGAATTATGGTTAGGGTTAGGGTTTAGGCTTATGATTAGGGTTATAGCTACAATTAGGGTTTAGTGTTAAGGTAAGTATTAGCATTAGGTTTATGTTTGGGGTTAGAATTTTGTTCTATGGTTAGGATTATGTTTAGGGTTTACATTAATGTTCGAGTTAGGGTAAGAATTATGGTTAGGGTGAGAAAATGGGTAGGATTGGGATTATTATTATGATTATGATAGAATTATAGAATAATAGTTATGGTAGGTTTAAGTTCAAGATTAGGATTAGTGTTAGTGTTAACCTTTACCCCAAGCTTTATCCTATAACCCTAATCATAATTGAACCCTATTGTAACCCTAAACCTAATTAAACCCTAACAATAGCCTAACCTCAACCCTAATTAAACTCTAATTTAATCCTAATTGAAGCTTAATATTAACTAATCCATAACCCTAACCCTATCCCTAATACAACCCTAATCCTAATTAATCCTTAACCCTAACCCTAATTTTCATCTTGATCTATCTTCAATCATCTAAACCCTAACTCCAAACTTTATCTTAGAATTTTTATTGAACCCTAACCATAACTTAATCATAATCATAATCATATCCATCTCCCTATAGACATATATATCTCCTCTCTCTATATATATTATATATCTCCATCTCTCTCTCTATACATATATATCCCAATTTAATACATATGTACCTCTATCTATATATGTCTCCCTCTCTACCTCTATATATAACTTCCCATATCTTTTTATCCCTCCATAGATCTCCCTCTCTTTGTCTCCCCCTATTTATATATCTATTTATCTCTCCCTCTCTCTCCATATCCATCTTCATCTCTATCTCTATCTTCCTTTCTATCTCTCCCCTATCTCGATCTCCTTACCTCTTCCTGCATATCTCTCACTATTTCCCCTATATATTTCATAATCTCTCTCTCTCTCTATATATATCTCTCTCCCTAACCCTAGCTCTAACCATTATTAAACCCTAACATAAAATCTAACCATAACCCTAATCCTAACCTTGACCCAAGTAATAAACCCTAAGCTAAATTGAAGCTTAAAGATAACTTAATTGAACACTAACCCTAAACTCTAAACCCTAAGCCAAATTACACCTAAATCCTAACTCTAAATCCTAAACCTTAAACCCAAATTAAATCCTAACCTTAACCTTGATTAAATCCTAACCTAACCCTAATTTAACCCTAACCTTAATTAAACCCTAACCATAACCTAAAGCTTTATCCTAGAACCCTAACCCTAACGCTTACTAAACCTTAACCCAAATCGAACACTAACCCTAAACTTGATGGAACCCTAACCTCTATACTAACCCTAATTAAACCCAACCCCAACCCTAACCTAACCTTAATTAAACCTTCAATGTAATTGTAAGATTTATCCTATAAACCTAACCCTGACCCTTACTTATCCCTAACCCAATTTTAACTATAACTTTAATCATTATTGAAGACTAATTGTAATTATATTCTAACCTTAGTCCTAATTAAATCATAACCCTAATTTTACCCTTAACCTATCCCTAACCTTTACTAAACCCTAACCCAAATTGAACCATAACCCTAATTGTAATTAAACACTAAACCTTATTGTATTCTATTTCTAACCCTAGTTAAACCATAAACCTAAAAAAACTAACCATAATTAAACTCTAACCTTATCCCTAATTGGACCCTAACCCCAATCTAACTATAATATCAACCCTTACTACAACCCTAACACTAACCCCAAGCTTTAATAGAGCCATAACCCTAACCCTTATTGAACTAAAATCCTAATTAAACTCCAATCCTAACCCTAACCCTTAGACAAACCCTAACACTAATCTTAATTTGTAACTCCTAACTCTAACCCTAATATAAATCTAACCTTAACTCTAACCCTAATTGAATGCAAACCTTTTAACCCTAGGATTATATTAAAACCCTTACCCTATTAAAACTCAACCTTAATTAAGCTTGATCCCCAACTCTAAGCCTAACCTATTGAATCTTAACCCTAATTGAAACCAAATCACAATCCAAACCCTAATTGAACCCTAACCCTAATGCTAAACCCAAAATTTATTTTAGAACCCTAACCCTAACTAAACTTTGACCTAACTTTAATCCTAGTTATAACCCTAATTGGCCTCTAATTGAATCCTAATTGAAGCTTAATCATAACTAATCCCCAACCCTAACCCTATCCCTAATTCAACCTTAATCCTGATTAATCCTTAACCCTAACCCTAATTGTCATCTTGATCTATCTTCAATCACCTAAACCCTCCAAGTTTTATCTTAGAATTTTTATTGAGCCCTAACCTAATTTAATCCTAATCCTAAGCATATCCATCTCTCTCTATATACATATATCTCCCTCTCTCTCCTCTAGGGAGATATAGATATATATCTCCCTCTCTTTATATATACACATACATACATATATATATATATATATATATATCTACATCTCTCTCTAATATACATATATATCCTAATTTAATACATTTGTACTTCTCTCTATATATGTCTCCCTCTCTCTACCTCTATATATAACTTCCTATATCTTTCTATCCCTCCATAGATCTCCCTCTCTTTGTCTCCCCCTCTTTATATCTCTATTTTCCTCTCCCTCTTTCTCCATATCCATCTTCATATCTATCTCTATCTCTATCTCTATCTTCCTTTCTATCTCTCTCCTATCTCTATCTCCTTACCTCTCCCTACATATCTCTCACTCTTTCCCTTATATCTTTTCTAATCTATCTCTATCTCTTTCTCTCTCTCTCCCTATCACTCTCTCTTTCTATATCTCTCTACTTATCTATTCTCTCTCTATTTCTCCCCCCCTCTCTCTCTCCCTATATATATCCCTCTCTATCTAAACCATCTAATTTTTCTAATAGTTGATTCACACAAACGACACATGGTATATGTGTAATTATCCCGCATGTACCTTGGACTCTATGTGTGATCCAACATTTTGAGTATTATTATTGACCAAACTTTTATAACACTTTCCTAATGCAATTATATGAAATTATAATGATAAGAGTTTGAAAGTTAAGAGAGGGTGATAGAAAAAATGTAACCACCTACAAAATAATTGCATTTGCTTATTAATTTTTCTATACCATTATTTTCTTTGAAATAATGATCGTATTAAAATATCTTCAAAATTATCTTCAATCACCTTTCCTTCCTCAGTAATACTTCTTATACAAGAAAATAAATGAAATAAAACCACAATCTCTTATATAATTAATGTTGATAGACATTCAACAATGACATCATGAGGTGAAATGTAATGACGTGAATGTATTAACAAAGAAATCATATCTTTTTATCTTAAAATTGATGTCATTTACCTATCAAAATTTTAGTATTTAATAATAAACATAACATTTTTATCAACATCTTTGACATTTTTAAATAGATGTATTTAAGATATCTATTCTGACTTTGTAAAATCCCATTAACAATTTTTACGACCAACTACCATAATAGGAGTTACAAAACTACAAGAGATCTCACACAAAGAAAAAGAATATATTTTACTTTAAGTAAATGTATACAAATGAATACTTTTGGTGTTATTATAGTTTACAACAATGTGCTATAATCCCTTACACTCCAAATCCAGAACCCAAAAATACTCTCGGCTTTCAACTCGTTAATCTCGTACTCTTGGATCTCATATTAAAACGTGCTCTCAAAGGTGTGAATGTGAGTGAGTGCAAGCATATACAATAGTTGCGTTGAAGACAAAATGATCACAAATTACTCCACCGTTTTCTGCACAAACATTGAAACGAAGAGTAAACAAATTTTTCTCTTACCAATGGAAGTCCTCATTGGAAGATGAAATGAAGGGCTTACCAGACGCGAGTTCTGCCATCCAAATCGATTTCCTTGCATGCCAATCTGCATGAAATACAGACACAATGTTAGCCATTCCATTGACAATGATTTAAAACTAAAGCATTAAATAATAAGTTATAACCCATCTCTTTGCAATTGAATTCCTGGACCCAGATTACAACCACGTTGGTGTCGACATAAATAATCTCCAATCGGTCCAAGAAAAGTTCACTAGTTATTGGGATGGGAACGGTTTCAGATCGTTGAGCCTAAAAGGCGACCGTAATATCTAGGCTTGGATAGACTACGATCACCTAAAATCCAAGCTTAATGTAACTATCACATTCGTGGGTCTACCCAAACCGCGGAGGCCTCTCATTTCTCTCGACTTAGACCTGTCGATCGTTGTTGAAGAGGAGATGTACGTTGGGTTTCAGTAGCCACGGGGAACTTTGTGGAAGACCATTATGTTCTGGCTTGGAGCTTTAGCACCAACAAAAGAGCGCCACCTCTGGATGTAAGCGTTCTCCCTTCCTTCGCAAATGATGATTCGAATCAGATTCTGGTAAATTCATCACTCTGCTCTCTGTATTGGGCATGCGATGGTATCTCATCACTGGATCACAAGTGACGACTCTTTCTTTCACTTCTACTGACATAGAACATAATTGACGGCTTTGGAAATCCACTTGGTGGAGAAGATCAGCTGGAATTCCATGGTTTCTGACATAGAAAAAGCCCCATTCTTTACAAGCTTCTCTAATCGCCGCTAAGGAAGGCTTGTTTTGAAGGCAGTATAGCCCTTCACCATTAAAGTTAGATGATTTTTGAATGTTAAAGGTGAAGTCTTGTGCTATGAAACCGTCTGTGGGATCTGCAGACGAGCCTTGCAATTGGAGTAAAATTAAACAGTTGATTACGATCGAGGCAACAAATATGCGAATTGCTTTCACTACCACTACCATTGCTTATTGTTTAAGTTTCACCTCTATCGATGACCATGATGGTGCTTCATATTCCACTTCCACTACCGTCCACCTCCACCAATGACCACGATGGTGCTTCGTCTTCCTCTGTTAACAGCTGGCAGGAGAATATGAATCAATTCTTTTTGCTAAGACCATTACTTCTGCTGGTCTCCTATAGGGGCCTGCTACCATTATAAGGTTACGCCTCTCGGCGTAACTAGTATGGTATCAATAAAATTTTTAGGTAACTGACAATTATAAAGAAAAAGATTAAAAAAAAAATTAACTTGAATTAAATGTATGAAATATTTATATTATTTGTGAATTATTTATTTATTTATTATATTATTTTTAATGAAGATAAACTGAGTTTTGTTAGGGTATATTTAAAAAAAAAAAAAAGACAATATAATAAAATTTCACATAACAGTTACATAATAATATAAACCAGTTATCAAAAGGATAATATAATATCCAATAAATGATCAACTCAATGTCAAGATGGGTTGAAGCCAAAATTCTTTCAAAGATATTTAATTAATCTTGATCATCCTATCTTTTATACTAAAATCTTTTGCTCAAATCTTTTTTTTTTGGAAAGAATTAGGAAAAGCCCCTAATCTAATATCCTCATTTTCAACTTTTTTTCAATTTTGTCTTTATCTCTTTTTTTGAGTTTTTAATTTGACTTTGGGACTAATTTGTAGCTTCGATTTTAGATTTTAGATGTCATTGTCTTTCATTTCCTTAATTATATAAAAAAAGTATTTGATTATTTAAAAATAAATTAATTAATTTGTCACATATTTTGTGATACAAATTGAAAATTATTAGAAAAGAAATTAAACTATTTTAAAACTAAGTGACTAATATATTTGTGAAGTACCATGTAACTATTTTTTTTCCTTACAAAACCTTAGAACCCATTGAATCCAATGCAAAACCTTATAATCCAAGTTGATAGAATTTTTAAAGATATATATATATATATATATATATATATATATATATATATTTTGAAATTATTATTATTACTTTTTTAAATGAATAAAATTTAATTGATACTATATCATTGATGTTGAACCCCAATAAGAATTTCATATTAAGGATTGAAATAAAATGGGGCTTGGTTATGAAGACTTTTGTGATGTTCTTTTTTTCAAAAAAAATAATTAGTTCTACATTTAAAATTGTTAATTTTTTAATTAAACTGAAACCCAATAATGGGATATATTGTAGGGTTTCTAAAATTCAAATATGACAACTTTTTTATAATTTGATTAATTCTATATAGATAGTATAGGGATACAACTAGAAATGGAAAACTTATAGATGGAGTTGGGAGAATAGGGAATTATAATCTTTTCTATCAATATTAAAAATTTGTTTATAATTAATTCAACCATTAATTAGAATCAATATTTAATAAATTTTTCTCTATCGATATTAACAATCTATTTGTAATCAATTGAACCACTAATTTTCCATACTACTAAATATACCATATTATCACATTTCCCAATTAGCTACATTGCTATTTATTATTTAGTTAATTAGTGATCTCTAATTAGTTAACCATTTCTCTCACTACAACAAATCCTTGTGATTTGTTCCATTTTTTGCTTCCACCCAATGTTTTAATGTATTTTTTGCCAATTTTTTCAAAATATCGGTGCTATTTATCAGGATGGCGCTATTTTTGGCAATTATTTGTGTCGATCAAGACTAGTCAGCGCTAATTAATGCTGGAATTATCAACGCCTTCAGTTTCGATATTGGCTTCGAGTGTGGCACTGCTATTAACGACACCTGTGGCTTCGAGTTTAGGTTTGAGTTTAGTGCCACTTTTAGCTCTCGAATTTAGCTTCGAGTTTAGCTTCGGGTTTAGCACTGGTTTAGACACCCCTATGTCGAAGAGACTTATTTATATGTCTCATCGACGATGTAAAATAGTGAAACATGTCAACAAGATACATGCATATCGAGGAGAGAATCACTTACGTCACATCGACAAGGTATATCTACAAGTGCTCGGTGAAACACAACTCTTGGATATAACAAAGTAATGCCGATGAGACATTGAAATATCGGTAAGACAAATAAGATTGTCTCATCGAAACTCTTCAAGTAATGATCAAAAGCATACATTGCTAGACCACCAAGAGGGTGAGCAACATATGTGGTAGAGCGATATACACCGCAAACCTGTAGCATGAAGCCTTGAGCAAGGCGGTAGTGCGGTAAAAAACTAAAGAGAAGGGAAAAACACCACCATACTGCAACGATAATCACCGATATATAAAGAAATATAGCCGAAGGAAAATATTGATGAGATAGTAGCATATCGACAAGAGATATTAACTTGTCTCATCGATGAGACAGTGGCATATTGGCAAGAGATATTAACTTGTCTCATCAACACCGACAACCAACATCAGAGGAACATAAGATCTAATGTCGATGAGACATTGAGATATCGGTAAGACAAAGAATATTGTCTCATCGACACTCTTCAGATAATGATCAAAAGCATACACTACTATACCATTGAGAAGGTGAGCAACATATGCAGTAGAGCAATATACACCACAACCCCGCAACAAGAAGCCTTGAGGAAGGCGGTAGTGTGGTGAGCAACAAAAGGGAAGGGAAAAACACCGCCATGCCACAAAGGGTATAAAAAGAGACATTGGTAGTATGGTAATCATGGCAGCAAATCATGTCAGTCATAATCCATTTAAATAAATCATTTAAGGAATCAAGAATATAGCCCACCAAAATACTCTAATAAACATACTCTAAAATTTTTGTCGAAATCTTATTTTCAAGCATAGCCCACCAAAATGGAGTTTTCATTTTAATAAACATACAATAAAACCTTTGTTGAAACCTTATTTTCAGGAGTAGCTTGCCAAAATGGAGAAGTGTTTCAGTAAAGAATGATAGAGAATGGTAAGGAGATGTGCATGATATGAGGCATAGGATTCATTGTTGTTTATCAATTCCAGCTCTGATCAACAAGGGTTACAATGTTCGTGCTACTGTTTGCAATCCAAATATTTAATTGACATATATTTGCATAATCTCAAATTCCTTCAGATGCTTTTGAAGTATCAATGTATCCTATATAGGGTTTAGAATGACTTCTTTTAATTTAAAAAAAAATCAGATGTTTTTGAAGTATCGATGTGTCCTATATAGGGTTTAGAATATATTTTTTTTAATTTAAAATAAATAAATAAATGATGTATTTTCCTATGATTAGATAATGTGGAGATCTCCTAAATCTATCCTAGCACACTGTCCTCTTTCATACTGTGTTCATTACACTAGCTGTTAGGGTTTTTCATCTGACATCTTTAATATCTTCATGATAGTGGCTTTTAAATAGATCTCAGTCTTTGCTTTAATCTTTATCATGGTAACCCTTGAGTTCCCTAATCCACCTTCAATCTCTTCTAAAAATGTTGTATTAAGCTAGGCTATATAGTATGCATATAAAGCAAGTCCTTCATACTTGCCATTAATCCAAACCACCATTCACCGTCTTGCTTAAAATGTTGCCTCCATAAGCACAATACCATGTTTTAAAATCATGGTTGCCAATGATTGACCATTAAGGCCACTACTTTCATCAAGATACAATGAGAATTTTGTCTTCAAACTTAAGGCATTATACAAGATAACATTGTGAATTGTTTGTTGTGTACAATTTGATTTTCTTGCACATTTACTACTTTGCTAACTGCCTTTAACACTGGATATTGCACCATCAACTGCAATCTCAAACAATTCACTCACTGTCACTTGAATATTCCTTTCATGAGCGTCCTTGTATAAAATCAAACTATGCCCTATAGATTGCCTACTTACTTACTAATATAGGGGACTCATTGTTTCATGGTATTTTGAGTTTTATTTAGAAGGGGTTAACATGTGGAATTTTTATGTGCAGGAAGAATAGATTGTGATGTAACGTTCGGGTATGGACGGTTCAGGAAAATTTGGATTGCTATCAGTGTCATAACCAAGTTGGATTTTACCTTGATCCAATGTGAAACACTTCTGGGAATTCTCTTTAATCTTACTCGTTTCGCCCTGGTATGGTTTAAAGGATGGTTTGGATCATCCCATCCAAATCTTAATAACCCGGTTGGATCTTGGGTATTAGTATGTGTTTCATCAAAACCTTCTATAGGTATCAACAAACACACACATTATTTATTGTTTGGGAACAATTGGATTGGACCTATCTTGTAAGTTTCTATGTTATGTTAATTATTCTTTAGTTAAGAAATGATGTAACTTTTGTGAAAAAACCTGAAGCTTGTTGCTTCCCATACAAACAAGGAAACTAGAGTCCGATTTTGATCATCATATCATCATCATTTCAATCCATTAGAATAAATGCTAGACTATCTCATCCACTTATCCATATCAAAAGAACTCATGTTATGTATGTTTATATTTTGAGCAATATAATGGAGTAGATACATTATAACTCCTAATCCATCTTCAGTGTTCAATTGTTGTGTCGATTTTCATGCTTATTTATTGCTTTTATGTCTCCAAAGTGGTATTTTCAAGTTGTTTAAATTTGCAAGATTTATCAGGGCACATTTGTTATTGCTGTTTGGTCCAATTTGAGGTGCAATTGTAAGGATTTGTCTTTTTAATTATACTTTCTGACATTTATCCTGATACAAATTGTTACTTTGGAATTATGGTATTTCTTTTCTTCTAATGTTTTCAACCCTCATTTCAAGGAAGAGCTCTGAAGATTGTTCCTTCAGATGGAGACTACACTTTTCTGTTATAGTTTCCATCTAGAAACACCAGAAGCTCAGGTATTGTCATACTCAGGTACAACAGAATTTGAGGTTACCTTGTTCTCCTTGATACAAAATTTTGTCCTTTAATCCCTCTTAAGAAACATTCACTATTATGGACTTCATCGTTGTACCTTTCATGCATTCGATTTAATTTGTTATGTGGAAACATGTTGTCTCTATCTTTGCAAGTGATGAATATTGTGTAAGCTTTTAATCTACGTGACTACCCCTCATGTTCAATTCTTGTGACTATTATGATGCTTGGGGATGCTTACTTCTAACTAGACTATTAATGAAAACTATCTTGGAATCCTTGATGATCAGTTTTTTCAGAATCATGGCTATGTTAATGATATTGGAATGTTCTTATTAATAAGGATAAATATTTATCAATAAGGAGATTACCCCTTACCAACATGCTCCACTATCCTTGCAAAGGTTGATCTTTAATGTTTCATGGATGGTTTACTTGTGATTATCCTTCTCAAATGAAACAATAGAGCAGCAAGGAAGACATAACCTTGGAGGCTTGTACAAGTGGGAAGACTGAAGATGATGCAGAACAAAGCAATCGGGATTCGTCATTGAGGCAATGACGGGTCCCCTTTCTCTTTTGTACCTGGGTAAGTGCACAAAGATGGTTCCCAGAAAGGGGACTTAAGTGGACAACTTTTTTCTGAAATCAGGAAATACTGACCTTGGACGTGAAATTGAAGATACTTACAATCAAAATTTTGAGATGGAACAAAAAGAAGGATTCAAGTGCTCTGAGTCTACTTTCTAAACTACTAATTTATTTTGAAAATGGTTGAGATTAAGGGGTTCAAATGAGGGACATACACAAATTGGTGTTGTTTTTGTCAAAAAAACATAACATAGCAACTCTTGTACGACCCTCGTACGGTGAACTTTTTTTTAGTATTTTTAAAATCGCAACGATCAGAAGTTAGCTAGTAGTATGTAGTTGATGCATGATTTTTCTAATAATTTTTTAATGAGTATTTGATTTTTTACCAATTTTCAAAGTGGACATTTCTTGAAAAATAGAATTTTGGCCGTGCTACACCTACACATTTTGGAAACTAATTGATTTTTTTTTTTAAAATTTTTTTTTGTAGAATGGAGTCTAGTTTCTAAAAATGTAATTTATTTGAAAAATTGATGAACGGTTAATTTATAATGAAAAAAATACCAAACACTACTTTTTGTCAAAAAAAAGACATACAGATAAAATAAATTATGGATGAAAGGCTTAACATTTTCAAAAAGTGAAAAAAATTACATCGTTGGATAGCTAAGAGAGAACCCAACATTACCCATGTGTTCGATTTTTTTGATATTGAACCACATGCAATCCTGACGGTGAGCACAAACTCGATTATGAGAAATATGGTAGATTTTTTAAAAACACATCTCTGGTTGTTGGGAATGCCCTCCAAGCCTAAGGCTCAGGAATTCCCAAAGCAAGAAATAACGTGAGCGTGTTATAACGCACTCACATTATATCTCACTTTTCACATGGTTTTTGCTTCTGCGACAAACATGTCAACTAAGACATAATGTGAGCGCGTTATAACGCACTCGCATTATGTCTTCCTTTATGTTAAATGTTAATATATTGAATGTATGTTGATATATTTGTATGTTTGTATGTACATGTATGCTTGTATGTCATGTATGTACGTATCAATGCATATATATTGTATTTATGCCTCTATGTATGTTAGATTGTATCTACACATGTATGTATGGATGTAAGATTATATGTACATGTATATGTATTATGATTGTATGTATCCATTTATGTATGTCTTTATACAGAGGGAGAATTTAGAGAGAGAGTCCAGAGAGATGGAGAGGGGATGGAAGTGAGAGTTTAAGTGAGGGGGAGTGGGAGAGAAGGGGTTGGAGTGAGAGGGACTTAGCTAGGTAGGGTGATAGGGATAGA
>CM021100.1:911510657-911641900 GCA_007115665.2 Sequoiadendron giganteum | reverse complement strand
CCCTCTCTCCCTCTTTCTCTCCCACCCCCTCTCCCTCCCTCTCTCCCTATTTCTCTCCCACTCTCTCTTTCCTCCCCTCTCCCTCTCCCTCCCTCTCTCCCTCACACACACACACTAACCTCTATCTCCTCTACTATAAGGGTGTAGGGGACAGATACAGAATTAGGAGAGGATATAGACAAAGAGGGATAAACTAAATATATTAAGAAAACCATATTTCACATAACGCGCTCGCGTTATAATGTGAGCGTGTGTTTTACTCCACTAAATACGGTAAAAAATTCTATATACCCGTGATTTCAAGGCTCACAGTCTACATATTCCTCTGGTTCTACGTGTGCTTTGACAAAAAGTTTCTTTTTGATGATGTTGTGAAGTGTGCAAGCATGTTTTTCACATTCCATCACCTTTTCCATTATCTTTCTACCACCTTTGCATGAAATAGTAGATTTTCCATGTTGAAAGACATATAATATCAATTGAAGTTTGAATTCCATTGAAAACTGATATACAATTGAAGTTTGGAGGGGAACAAGCTTTTGAACAAGTCAAATTGTTGTGGAGTTTGAAGAAAGAGGAAGCTCTTAGCTAAGGCTACATAATTGGGTTGAACTCCTCCATTTGAAAGTTTGGTTTTTTAGGTATGTGAAATCTTTACACATTTTCTTTCATTCTATTATGGCTTGCTTTCATTTTTGTTTGTCATTATAACCTTACATTGTGATGTTTTATCTCGACCAACCATATCTATACTATGGTTTGTTTAGAAATAAGGATGGGTTCTCTCTTCATCGACATATACATTATTCCTCGATGTGTTGACTCCAGTGTTACAAGACTTGGACTCGCCTCAGACTTGACAAGCCAATTTTTTACTTGGACTCGGGCTCGAAGCCTAGAATCGACAGATAGAAAAACCTAAGAAATTCAAAGATTTTTAAGGATTTAAAACTTGTTTCATGCACCCTTTAATAAATAAACCTTAAAGACACAATAGCATTATCAAATAGAAATTACTATGATCCCATACAAAAACATACATCAATCACATAAGTATAAGTGCAAATTTTAGCTAAAGGAAATAACACATTTAGATATATAAATATTGTGATATTGCTATCAGGATTCAATCGTGTAGTTTTACAAGTCAAACTCATTGACCAATGATTCATGAGTAGTGGTTCACAAGAACCCATCTCTCATGATAATGAACAATTCATAAGGAGGAAGATAAATATTCATACATTTCTTCTATCACAAATGAGATAAGTGCTTGGTTTCATGAAGGTCATGAGGCAACCATTAATGGGGAGTGGATACATGAAGAACTGACGGAGAATGATAATGGCTTCAGACCTGCTATAAAGGATAAATTTTTTCATTTTAATGATGCAAGAGGTTTTTGGTTTGACTACCAAAATGAGCCTATGAAGAATGCATGTGAAACTCCTTTGTACCTTGAGGGTGTTCTTACTCCATCTCAAGGATCATGCATTGAGGATGACATAGATCAATGCTAGGACTAACCAATTAATAATTATACACATGAATAAGTCAAGCATGTACATGTCAATAAGGGAAGTACAAGTACTCAAAAAAATGTAAGCCTCAAAAGGTATACACATGAATACATATTATACACAAATTAAAACAAAGTATATGCACAAATACAAGGTATACACATGAAAACACGTAAGCCACAAAGTATACATGTAAGTTGTAAAGTATACACTTGAATACACGTAACTCATATCTATTGAACCATCAATTTAGAATGCAAATATGGACAGGCATCGATAAAAGATATTTGTATTAACCAAATAGCCATGTAGGCATACATCAATATATGTTGATATGAGTATGAAATATATGTATAAAATAACCATATAGGCATACAATGTCAAATATGTCGAATAAAAAATATGTACAAAACTGCCATGTAGGCATACAACAAAGGGCTCTGGAATCAAAAGTCATTGCTCTCCATGCTTTGGAAATAAAATATTTCCCTTTCCTTTTCGATCGGATGGCGATAGGTCTGTCACTCATTTTTTCTGCGCTCGAGGAGTGCTCCTGCTGCTCCTCCTAGGGTTTAGTTCATTGTGAAGTTTTAACTGTTACAATAAGAAGTAAAGACATGAATATATATAAATTACATTATAAAAAATGACATATTTGACAAAATAATCACTTATCGTCATCTCATGATCTCTCTCCACAAGGGAAATATTCTCATGCCCATGCTCAGGCATGCTCAATCCCTATATAAACCATACAAATAGAAATTTAACTACATGAATCAATAATGGTTTGATTTTTCACTAACTAACATCTATAACAACAAATGTAAATTGAAATTTACTAATTTGCCTCATACCTCTCCTGTCAGAGCCATCGAGGATTGTATAGAAGATGTCACACCAATATCCATTTCCCTCATCACATTCAGAGGTGTATCGTCGTGCACCATCTGAAAATAAAACAACAAATTATACAACGTAATCAACGATGTGCATATAAACTGCACAAATCTATTAAGTACTTGATTCATTAGTTAAAATCTTTATTCTATTACCTCCATGTAGGTTTGAGTAAATCCACCGCCACTGGGAAGTGTTCCATCAAACCCTCCAATATTAGTTTGTTCAACATCTAAAATCGCATAATAAATTTCCATTCGTAAAACAATGCTATTAACATGCAATAAATTTATAATTGTTTACTAGTTACATACCCTAGCGATAGGTGTACTGCAGAAATAAGTTGGTGGGGGGCCAGTGTATCTAGTCTCAACACTGTAACCCTGAAATTTTATTAAAATCATAAAACATTTTTAGTTAATCTTTCATTTCAAAATCAAAATTTAATAAATTAAATTCAATGAACATGCACTAACTTTTACATGAATATCAATGCCATATGCCTGATGCAAAATGTCATTTTCCCTCTCCATCTCCATAGATACAGATGGATCCTACATACTAGTCTCCTGAGTGTCAGTGGGGTCATATGAACAAGTAGCCCCGCAAGATCGACACACATGTGTTTGAAGTCCACCACTCAAAGACTCCCCTGGATGGTGCTGTAGAATAGGGCTAGTATGATGGATGAGACTCTAGGTCAAAGTGTCAATCGCTTGTAATGTCTCTACATCAACACTTTCCTTTGCGATGGAAGGCATAAAAACATTCTCATGAGGTGGCCTAGCGAGAGCTCGTCTACCTTACTGCGTAGGATCCGACTGTGCACTAGGTCTATCCTGAGCTGACCCCCACCTCTCCCCTGGAAATCCCTCATATCAAAATAATTTGGGATCTTGTTCAATATGAACTCAATGTATAGTTTCCTAAGGAAATATTGCGGGACCTCGCAATTGTTGCACGGTGGGTAATCAAAGACCATGTACCACCTATCATAAAACTGGTCCCTAATCTATTGGTGGTGGCACCATTGGATAGGAAACCTCTTCGCATTGAGGGTAAGATTTTGATTTGTGCGTGGGTTGGTGAATAATGAGCACAAATCACCTTTTTTAATTTTTAAATCCTTTACGTCCTTGTATGATAGTTTATTTGCATAATAATCCCTAGCCACCTGCCTCCTATCTTGCCATCCAGTTAATTGTTTGCTAATTGAATCTACATTTTTTAACGTATCTTTTAATGAAAGTGCTAGGGTCATTCCTTCTGTGGTTGAATCATTTGGATCACTCAACCTACTGATCAAATCCTCAATTTGATTTTTGTTGTTCTCAATTCCACTCATTAAATTTTGTTGAGTTCCAGGAGGGGGTCGAGTGATTGGTGGAGGAGGTTGATGTTGTGGTTGATTTTGATCTTGAGGATTTGGTTGGTCCTCCTGTTGAGGATTTTGAGCATTTGCAGGTTCATTTGCATCTCCTAAAAATTCAAACAAATATATATCAAATTCAACCTAAAACTAACAAATTCAACCTAAAATTAAAAAATTCAAAACAAAAACCATAGAATCCTTACCTCTCATAACTCCTTGTCGTCGTGGCACTATCGTTGCAAAGAAATATCAATTGTTGGTGAAGAAATTTGTTGAATTTCTCCTCCTAGAACATGAGCGCAAAATTGTGGGGGTTTTGGCCGCGACTACAAAAAAAAAATACAGTCGAAATGCTAATGACAGATTTGCATTTCTTTTTTTGCTTTTAATAGTCAATAACGCAAGCGTGTTATAACACACTCATGTTATCGGTTTGTAGTTGCCAAGCCTCAGGGTTGGCATAATGAGGCATAGCGTGAGTGCATTATAACGCGCTCGCGTTATGGATTTTCAAATTTTTTTTTGGAGGGTGTCCACGAAATTGCTATCCATTTCCATGCACCCGCCCATCTATAAATGTATAGTTTTTCAATTGTATGCATTCAAATTGTCAGCTCCATGGCTTGTGTGGAACAACATACATTTACATTATCAATTTAAAGACTACATTTTTGAAAGGATTGTGGAATATTTCCCATATTATATGCATTTGCATAAGTGTAATCTAGTAATGTAATCTTGTGATTAAATTGTTTATGCACATGAATGTAATGTAGTAGAAATAAAAATGTACCTTACTCTTCATTTGAAAATCACAAAATCTCTACCTGATTGAGCTATTAACTTTTGTGTCTTCATGAACATATGTTGATACAAAATGAATGGAAGAAGCATCCAAGTAATCCTAATTTTTTCTGCCAACAATTCATCCAAGTAATCCAAGCAATAATAAAAGGAGGAATTGATGCTTGGCATTTGCAGGGTGTGATTAGGAAAAGTATTGTCTATGCAGGCAACACATTCCACCATTAACTGATTTGACTATATTTATTAATTAATTGAAAATAAAAAGTGAATGCACTTTTTATTTTCAATTAATTAATAAATTATGTTGCTTGCATAGACATTTCTGAAGTAGATACCCTATTGAAATGGGCTCTATCTTTTGCAGAGGTGGAGGAAATAAGAATAGAAGATTTTAGTGGAATTCCTATGGAGGAAATTTATCCATTGTAATTAATGCAGGAAGGAGTAAACACTAGCAAGTAGAGGAATGTGTTTTAAATTCCTGAAGGACTTGAAGAATTGATGAAGGTATTTTTGGTGGCGCTGGACACACGTTCGACATTAATTGTGAGGGCTGACAATAGGATGTGTTTTAAAGACACACAAGGCATTTCTTCTGATGCTTCTTGGTTTGCGGTGGCAAGGAATGTAACTAGTCTGTGGTGTGAGGCAATTTGGAAGCTAGCATAGCAGAGAAGAAATGGAGGCCAATTTCACTCTACATTTGAGGAGAAAATTGGACCCTTTTGTTGGCAAAGCAACTGTGAAGAAGCTGAGAGGATTGTTCCTCTACAACAATGTGAATGTGGCGCAATCTGTGCAAAAATACGGGTTAATGGATTTGAAGATTTGAAGCATAGATATCGTACTAATATGGATATTTACTCACTGATCATGGCATGGGGGTTGGACTTAGGAGAGTCAGTGGAGGAAGTGAGGAAAGTAATGAAGGCATTGGTACACAAGGATTTCTTAGTGAATATGGAAAGTATCCTGGAATGGGCTATACCAGGAGAAGGCTTTGATGTGATCGAAGGCATGGAAGATGATGTGGGCCCTGAAGTAGTAGAGATAAACCGTCCCTTCATTAGGTGGCTAGAAGGAATCACCAAAGCTATGTGGAGAGGAGGAGCAGAGCTAGGATGGAAAGCCCTGAAACTTTGCGTAGAAATAATGGAGGTCAAGACGGTCATTGAGGGACTCAAAGATGTCGCCAAAGAGAAGCTGTGAGAGGAGAAAGGTTTGCACCCAAGGAAGAAGATGAAGCCAATCAATGAAATATGCCCAATGCAACTGGGTAGCACGTTGGGCACTTCCGCGCAAACTGAAGCTCAATTTTGGTTAAAATACAATTTATATCTTAGTTTTTGTTGTACGTTTTCTGGGGTTAAGCCTTTTTTTTTATTTGAAAATGTAAACAGTACTATGGGGTATGGGTAATAGTAGATAGGGTTGTTTATAGGAAAATTCAGTAGTTTTTTTTCTGGTTTATTGGGAATTGTGGTGGTTAAACAAACACATTTTAGAAGCTGGTGGATGGACTTAATTTTTGAAGTTGATGTAAATTCTGCATTATTATTAATGAAATAAAATATTCTCACCGATTAAAAAAAACATAGTAGGTTGCATGTTAAATTTTAAAAAAATTCTTTGCATTTTTTTGTATATATTATTTTCTCAGTGAATAAAAATGCTGCCACAAAAGCTTTCACTGCACTGCCACCGAGAAGGAAGAAGCAACTTGTGGGACCACGGTAAAAACCGCTCTACTGCACCGAGTTGATGAAGGAACCATGGGACAATGGTGGTCACCGCACTACCACACACCATTGGTAGAAGACTTGTGAGCTTCAAAACAAGGTCTCTGGTGCTCATCTTGGTTCACAATTTACTTTTATTTTTTATTTTATTTTGTATTATATTGCAATGCCCTCTGTTTGTTTATGGAAAGCGTTTAGTAGAGAGGATAGTCTATTTAAGCCTTGAAAGGCCTTGCATGTATATGTTTTAAATTGATGCTCCTTTTTTAGAAGGCTTTAGTAATAGTTGTGGTTTCAATGAAAGAATTTATTTTTAATCTTCCATTAAGCTTGTGAGGATTTGTTAAAGAAAGAAAAAAATGCAAGACAAGGTAGTGAAAATTTATATTGGGTTTATTTCTTCGAGTTTTGAATTTATATCCATTTTGACTGTTGAGAATTTGGGGTTTTATCTGTGAAGGATTCATGCTTTTTTTTATTGTAATGGAAGGAGGAGGAGGGGGTTGTAGAAACAAGAAACCTAGACTAATTGTAATGAATATGATATATATTTTTTTTGCAAGAACAACTTGAGGTGAGACTTGTGGTCATATAAATGAAGAGAGGAAGTGAGGAGAGCTACATGGGGGGTGCTCAAGTGAAGCGCCCTTCTACATCTAGAGGAGAATTGTAAGTTCTTGTCTTTATCCTTGTTAATTCAAAGATAATTGTTTTATCATCGTATGTTTTTGAGAGAATTGTTAAAGGAATTTAATCCCTCTTTACTATGTATGCTTGTATTTTAGTGGGGAGACTATATATATATATTTTTTGAATGCCTTAAAATGAGTGTGTGCATTATGGATAGCATGATCTTATTTGCAGGATATAATCAGTCTATAGTTTTAGCATCTTTCCTTTTTTACATGTTTTATGTTTTTGTAGTCCATGATTATGTAATCGAATCTTTTAGATGAGGCTGCTCCCATATCTCTCTTACATGTTTTGTGTTTCTGTCGTCTTGTCCCTCTCTTTTTGTTCTTCCTCAATTTCATCAGGATCATACATTGACCTTCTTGCCCCTCTTAAAGTTTGGACCACATCCATTACCTCCATATAAAACTGCAAATCATTGGTTTTCTTGGTTCCCACACCATGATATGGTTATGAAAATGAAAATGAAGCAAAGTAATCATCTCCTTCTCCTCTGGCTGGAAGAATGCATATTAATGTTTTGATAAGTAATATCAACTCTCTCTTCTGCTCTCATGGTTGAATATCGAAATCTATTATGGTGGGCCTCTAGAGTTCCAATCATCTTTTGTCCTCTTCCACCAAATGTTGGCCTGATCCACACATTTGCCAGCGTAATTGGCTTTGTTTTTGAAAGCTGAAGTTTCTCCTGTGTCACTATTGTAGCTCTTTTTGCCTTTTTAGACTCTTTCATTGCTATAGATGGTCTCTAGGATTTGAAAGGAACTCCATGAAAACCAAGCTCTCTAAATGGTATATCAAACTCTAGTTTGAAATCTTTTAGGTGAGGCTACTCCCATAGCTCTCTTACTTGCTTGAAAAATCCTTAAGGAGGAGGAGTAACAGGAGGATGAGGATATGTTTATGCCTTGGCATTTCATGGATTTGATGGAATTGTGATTGATTTTCATTGTAGTGGATCGGTGAAGGTTCAATTTTTTTTTAACAATGGATTTTTGTGCTCCAAAACAAGGCCTGTGGTGCTCATCTTGATTCACAATTTACTTTTGTTTTTTAATTTAATTTTGTATTATATTGCAATACACTCTATTTGTTTGTGGAAAGCATTTAGTGCAGAGGCTAGTCTATTTAAACCCTAAAAGGCCTTGCATGTATATGTTTTAAATTGATGCTCCTTTTTAAGAAGACTTTAGTAATAGTTGGGGTTTCAATGAAAACAATTATTTTTAATCTACCATTAAGCTTGTGAGGATCTATTAAAGAAAGGAAAAACTGTGAGACAAGGTAGTGAAAATTTATATTGGGTTTGTTTTTTTGGGTTTTGAATTTATATCCATTTTGACTGTTGAGAATTTGGGGTTTTGTCTGTGAAGGATTCATGCTTTTTGTGATTGTAAGGGAAGGAGGAGGAGGGGGTTGTAGAAACAAGAAACCTAGACTAATTGTAATGAATATGATATAAATATATTTTGCAAGAGCAGCTTGAGGTGAGACTGGTGGTCATATAAATGAAGAGAGGAAGGGAGGAGAGCTACATGGGGGCCCGTGCTCGAGTGAAGCACCCTTCTACATCTAGAGGAAAATCATAAAATCTTGTCCTTATCCTTGTTAATTCAAAGCTAATTGTTTTATCATCGTATGTTTTTGAGAGAACTGTTAAAGGAATTTAATCCCTGGTTACTATGTATGCTTGTATTTTAGTGGGGAGACTACATCTCTATTTTGTTTTTTTGAATGCCTTAAAATGAGTGCATGCATTATGGATAGCATGATCTTATTTGTGGGATATAATCAGTCTGTAGTTTTAGAATATTTCCTTTTTTACATGTTTTTTGTTTCTGCAGTCCATGATTATGTAATCTAATATTTTTGATGAGGCTGCTCCCATAGCTCTCTTACATTTTTTGTGTTTCTGCAGTCTTGTCCCTCTCTTGTTGTTCTTCCTCAATTTCATCAGGATCATACATTGACCTTCTTGCCCCTCCTAAAGTTTGGACAACATCCATTACCTCCACATAAAACTGGACAACCTTGGTCTTCTTGGTTCCCACGCCATGATATGGTAATACAAATGAAAATGAAGCAAATTAATCATCTCCTTCTCCACTAGTTGGAAGAATGCATGGTTAATGTTTTGATACGTGATATCAGCTCTCTCTTCTGCTCTCATGGTTGAATACCGAAATCCATTATAGTGGGCCTCCAAAGTTCCAGTTATCTTTTGTCCTCTTCCACCAAATGTTGGCCTGATCCACATGTCTGCTAGCCTAATTAGCTTTGTTTATGAAGGCTGAAGTTTCTCTCGAGTCACTAGTGTAGCTCTCTCTGCCTTTTCAGACTCTTTCATTGCTACAAATGGTCTCTAGGATTTGAAAGGAACTCCATGAAAACCAATCTCTCTAAATGGTATATCAAACTCTAGTTTGAAATCTTTTAGGTGAGGCTGCTCCCATAGCTCTCTTACTTGCTTGACAAATCCTTAAGGAGGAGGAGTAGCAGGAGGATGAGGATATGTTTATGCCTTGGTATTTCATGGATTTGATGGAATTGTGATTGATTTTCATTGCAGTGGATCGACAGAGGCTCAATTTTTTTTCAACAATGGATTTTTGTGCTTCAAAACAAGGCCTGTGGTGCTCATCTTGGTTCACAATTTACTTTTGTTTTCTTATTTTATTTTGTATTATATTGCAATACCCTCTGTTTGTTTGTGGAAAGCGTTTAGTGTAAAGGCTAGTCTATTTAAGCCCTAAAAGGCCTTGCATGTATATGTTTTAAATTGATGCTCCTTTTTAAGAAGGCTTTAGTAATAGTTGGGGTTTCAATGAAAGCATTAATTTTTAATCTGTCATTAAGCTTGCGAGGATCTGTTAAAGAAATAAAGAAATGCGAGACAAGGTAGTGAAAATAAAATAAGCTCCGCGAGTCTCAATCTCTTGACCTCTGGACACAAATATGTGGTCAAATACTTTTGTTCTAGAAGCTTCAATTTTATGTGATTCTTTTTTGGTTTTTCTTCTTGGGTTTTAGAGGAGCCTGATCTTAATTTTGGTGTTTTAGTATTTTGGGTTTTTATTGGGTTTTGAATTTATATCCATTTTTACTGTTTAGAAGTTGGGGTTTTGTCTGTGAAGGATTCATTCTTTTTGTGATTGTAAGGGAAGGAGGAGGAGGGGGTTGTAGAAACAAGAAACCTAGACTAATTGTAATGAATATGATATATATATGTTTTTACAAGAGCAGCTTGAGGTGAAATTGGTGGTCATATAAATGAAGAGAGGAAGGGAGGTGAGCTACATGGGGGGTGCTCAAGTGAAGTGCCCTTCTACATCTAGAGGCAAATTGTAAGTTCTTGTTCTTATTCGTGTTAATTCAAAGCTAATTGTTTTATGTTTTAGAGAGAATTGTTAAAGGAATTTAATCCCTGGTTACTATGTATGCTTGTATTTTAGTGGGGAGACTATATCTCTATTTTGTTTTTTGAATTCCTTAAAATGAGTGTGTGCATTATGGATAGCATGATCTTATTTGTGGGATATAATCAGTTTGCAGTTTTAGCATCTTTCCTTTCTTACATGTTTTGTGTTTCTGCAATCCATGATTATGTAATCTAATATTTTTGATGAGGCTACTCCCATAGCTCTCTTACATGTTTTGTGTTTCTACAGTCATGTCCCTCTCTTGCTGCTCTTCCTCAGTTTCATCAGGATCATACATTGACCTTCTTTCCCCTCCTAAAGTTTGGACCACATCCATTACGTCCACATAAAATTGGACATCCTTGGTCTTCTTGGTTCCCACGCCATGATATGGTTATGCAAATGGAAATGAAGCGAAGTAATCATCTCCGTCTCCACTAGCTGGAATAATGCATGCTTAAGTTTTTGATACATGATATCTACTCTCTCTTATGCTCTCATGGTTGAATATTGAAATCCATTATGGTGGGCTTCCAAAGTTGCAACCATCTTTCTTCCTCTTCCACCAAATGCTTGCCTGATCCACAAGTCTGCAGCCTAATTGGCTTTATTTTTGAAAGCTGAAGTTTCTCCTGACTCACTAGTATTAGCTGTAACTTTTTAAAAATTTTAGTATGGTATGTGCACTTTGATATCATGTAATATGATTATGGTTTCATCTCATATGTTGTAATATTAGATATATAACAAAAAAATAAATTATTGCATGAAATAAATAATACCTTTTGATTAAATATTTTTTTTTTTTTGCAGAACATAGGTCTTCGAAAAGATCAAGATGATCCTCAACATGATATAGATCCAAAAAATATTGGTTTTTCTAGTACAAATCACATGGAAGAGGATGATGATAAATCAAATATAGAAGACAACTAGGCCGATGGAAATGATGATGATGATGAGATAGTTGGTGATACTAACCAGTGACATTCATGATCATGTAGACTACATCATGGATCATTGTTGATATATCGTTAATGATGACTCTTTTCATGGTTACTATCATATGTATCATTTTAATGGCCTATAGTACTATATTGTTGAGTTGTATCATATTGACATGTATCATTTTCACTATATCATTTGGACATGTATCAATTTGAGTTACATAATTTATCAATTTTATTTATATTGTTTGTACATGTATCATTTTCACTTATGTCGATTGTTGGACATTTATCATTTTGACATGTTTTTGATGTACTTGCATATTTGAATCACTTGTTTTAGTTATATATGATGATGGTCTTATCAGTATTGACTTGTCAATTTATATCTATTAAAAGTGGTCGATGATTTTTGGATGGATATTTATTAAGTATGATGATTTTAATTTACTGCTCAAGATGGATGTTGTCAAATTCAATTAAATTATAGATATTTGAATCACTTGTTTTAATTATAGATGATGATCATGTTACAATAATTATATTGTTATTTAATCATATGAGTTAAATAATTAAATTACTTACTCTATAATAATATGAGTTATTTAAGAGGCATGATATATTTAACTAATCAAATTGAAATAAAACATATTAAATTAATAAATGGAAACAAAACAAGAAAAATTTTTAGAAGCAAAAAAGGAAGCAACAATGGAAGCCAAACTAGAAGAAATCTTGAAAGAAAAATTGGAAGCAAAACCGGAAGAAAACTTGGAAGTAAAACTGGAAGAAAAATTGGAAGCAAAACCGAAAGCCAAACTGGAAGAAAAATTGGAAGCAAACCTGGAAGCAAACTTGGAAGCAAAACCAAAAGAAAACATGGAAGCAAAACTAGATGCAAACTTGGAAGAAAAACTAGAAGCAAAACTGGAAGAAAAATCAAAAGCAAACCTGGAAGCAAACCTAAAAGAAAACTTGGAAGCAAACGCAGAAGAAAAATTGGAAGCAAAACTGGAAGCAAAACTGGAAGCAAGCTTGGAAGCAAAACTGGAAGCAAAACTGGAAGCAAACCTAGAAGCAAATTTGTAAGCAAACCCAAAAGCAAAACTAGAAGCAAAATCAGAAGCAAAACCGGAAGCAAACCTAGAGGCAAAACTAGAAGCAAAATTGGAAGCAAACCTGGAGATAAAAATGGAAGCAAAATTGGATGTCAAATTGGAAGCAAAACTAGAAGCAAAAATGGGAGTAGACATGGAAGTAAAATTGGAAGCCAAATTGGGTACCTTTTTCAGTGCAATTTCTGACGCTATTATCTGACGCAATTTTAGGCGCCAACAGAGGCACTATGATTTCCCGGCACTAAAGTTGGCACTAAATACAATGCGAAATTCGATGCAAAAATTGTCATAAAATTTGATGCTGAGTTGACCATGCATGTTTACGTCGAGTTGGGCGAAAGCCAAATTGTTCAATTGATGCACTCAAATACACTAAATTCCAGCGCAAAAGTCAGCGCTAATTGCCTGTTGTGTTGTTGTGTCTATCCAAAATTAATAAAAATTAATCCGTTTTATTATTTTATCCAAAATAAAGAAAATAATATCTACTTTCTCCATTTATTTTAAATAGATAAAAATAAAAAAGTTAAATTATTCACATGGTCATCTATAATTATTAAATAAAAGTATTTCATTTAACCAAGGCATCACAATGCAATGTAAAACCTACTATTATAAAATTTCATTAAAATTTTATGTTACATTCTTATTGTTCCATTAGACACTTTGTATAAATAGATATACCAATCATCCTAGCCATCATCATCACCTTAACCGTCATTTCACATAATAACCTTAAAATCACCTTAATCATCATAACCATCATGTTGAATCACCTTAACCATCAAAATCATCCTAGCTATCATCACCACCTTAACCACCATTTCACATAATAACCTTAATAGCCATCATGTTGAATCACTTTAACTATCATCTCACTCGGGGCATCCCTAGCCTAATCTATCCACCAATCTAATCTAGTAGAGAATCCCATTTTATTTTTTCTCAAACGTCATTATTTCTTTTAGTCACAATATCATTCTAAAGAGATAGAATAATATAGACACCTAAATTTAATACTATGTTGAATATGGCCTCATTATATACCAATCCCATTCATAATTATTTTCTCACATTGCTAAATATATACCATATTATCATATTCTCCAATTAGCTATTTAATTAATTAGTGATCTTTAATTAATTAACCATTTCTCTATTGATCCAAAATTAATTAAAATTAATCTACTCTCTTTTTTTATCTAAAATAAA
This sequence comes from Sequoiadendron giganteum, assembly GCA_007115665.2. Classification (NCBI taxonomy): domain Eukaryota; kingdom Viridiplantae; phylum Streptophyta; class Pinopsida; order Cupressales; family Cupressaceae; genus Sequoiadendron; species Sequoiadendron giganteum. The sequence continues at coordinate 911,628,173 of CM021100.1, read as the reverse complement.
TAAAATAAAATCCACTTTGTCCATCTATTTCAAATAAATAGAAATTTATCATATTCTCCAATTAGCTAAATTAATCTTTTATTATTTAATTAATTAGTGATCTTTAATTAATTAGTTATTTCTCTATTGATCCAAAATGAATTAAAATTAATCTACTTTCTTTTTTATCTAAAATAAATAAAATAAAATCCACTTTATCCCATCTATTTCAAATAAATGAAAATAAATTAATCTTTACTATTTAGTTAATTAGTGATCTTTAATTAATTAACCATTTCTCTATTGATCCAAAATTAACTAAAAATAATCCACTCTCATCTTTTATCTAAAACAAATAAAATAAAATTCACTTTATCCATCTATTTCAAATAAATAAAATCAACTATTCACATGTTAATTTATAATGATTAAATAAGTGTACTAGATTACTAAAATAAAATCAATCATATTATAGTAAAAAAATCAATTAAATCAATTATTCACATTTTCATTTATAATTATTTAATAAAAGTACTAGATTACTAAAATAAAATCAATCATATTATAAATTTTCATCTTCTCTATCAAGATTAACAATCAATTTGTAAACAATTCAATCATTAATTGGAACCAATATTTAATAAAATATTCTCAACCAATATTAACAATCTATTGTAATCAATTCAACCATCCTAAAAGATGAAGATTTAATAAAGTTACTCTATAAATCTTTCCTAATTTAGGACAAATTCATTCACTTAAATTAAATATAAAATTTTCTCAACCAATATTGACAATCTATTGTAGTCAATTCAACCATCAATTTTCATCTTGATCCTAAAAGATGAAGATTTAATAAAGTTACTCTATAAATCTGTTCTAATTTATTACCAAATTCATTCACTATTGTTTTTGTATTAAGTATAGTAAGAGTAGAAAATACACATCATGTAGTCAGATTCTTCATCCCAATATCAGATCAAAAAAACCCACATAACAACAATTCAAAACCCCCATTACAATGTATCAAAAAACCAATGAATATCCAAAACTCCTTGTCTATCCCTTTACATGATATTAAAGTTATCCTTAGCTGAGTGAGACCAAAAGAGGTCCATCATCCCTATATCAAAAACATATTAGTTACATCATATAGACATTAAAGCGTGGGCGGGTGCATGGAAATGGGTAGCCAATTTGTGGCCACTTTAAAAAAACTTATGAAAAGTAATAATGCAAGCACGTTATAATGCGCTCGTGTTATGGCTTGTTGTGCTGAGCCTAAGGCTTGAAAATAAAAATCCAATAATGCGCTTGCATTATTGCTTGTTAAAAGGAAAAAAAGAAGAAGAGAAATGTTATTTTCATTTCAACTGCTTTTTCTTCTCCCTGTGGCCAAAACCCCCATTTTTTCGTGCTCGCGTTCTAGGAGGGGCCATTCAGAAAAACTCTTCACCAACAATTTTTATTTCTTCGCAACGATGGCACCACAATGATGAGGAGGTGTGAGAGGTAAGGATTGTGTGTTTTTTGTTTTGAATTAGTTAGTTTTAGGTTGAATTTGATATATATTTGTTTGAGTTTTTAGGAGATGCAAATAAACTTGCAAACCCTCAAGATTCTCAACAGGAAGAGCAACCAAATCCTCAAGATCAAAATTAAACACAACAACAACCTCCTCCACCAATCACTCAACCCCCTCCTGACACTCAACAAAATTTAATGAGTGAAATTGAGAACAAAAAAAAGCAAATTGAGGATTTGATTAGTAGGTTGAGTGATCCAAATGGTTCAACCGCAAAAAGAATGACCCTATAAAATTCATTGAAAGATACGTTAACAAATGTAGATTCAATTAGCAAACAAATAACTGGATGGAAAGATAGGAGGCAGGTGGCTAGGGATTATTATGCAAATAAACTATCATATAAAGATGTAAAGGATTTAAAAATTATAAAAGGTGATTTATGCTCATTATTCACTGACCCATGCACAAATCAAAATTTTACCCTTAATGTGAAGAGGTTTCCTATCCATTTGTGCCACCACCAACAGATTAGGAACCGATTTTATGATAGTTGGTACATGGTCTTGGATTACCCATCGTGCAACAATTGCAAAGTCCCGTAATATTTCCTTAGGAAACTATACAGTGAGTTCATATTGAACAAAATCCCAAATTATTTTGATATGAGGGATTTCGAGGGGAGAGGTGGGGAGTCAGCTCAGGATAGACCCGGTGCACAGTCGGATCCTACACGGCAAGGTAGATGAGCTCTCGCTAGGCCACCTCATGAGCATGTTGTTATGCCTTCCATCGCGAAGGAAAGTGCTGATGTAGAGACATTGTAGGCAATCAACACTTTGACCCAAAGTGTCATCCATCATACTAGCCCTATTCTACAACGCCATCCAAGGGAGTCTTCGAGAGATGGACTTTGAACCCATGTGTGTCAATCGTGTAGGGTGACTATTTCATATGACCCCATCGACACTCAAGAGGCTACTATGCAAGGTCCGTCTGCAACTATGGAGATGGAGAGGGTGGGTGACATCTTGCATGAGGCATATGGCATTAATAGTCAGGTAAAAGTTAGCATGTTCATTGAATTTAATTTATTAAATTTTGATTTTGAAATACAAGATTAAATTAAAATGTTTTATGATTTTTATAAAATTGCAAGGTCACAATGTTGAGACTGGATACACCGCCCCACCACCTACTTATTTCTGCAGTACACCTATTGCCGGGGTATGCAACTAGTAAACAATTATAAATTTATTACATGTTAATAACATTGTATTACAAATGGTAATTTAATATGCGATTTTGGATGTTGAACAAGCTAATATTGGAGGTTTCGAGGGAACACTTCTCAGTGGCAGTGCATTTACTCAAACCTACATGGAGGTAATAGAATAAATATTTTAACTAATGAATTGTACTTAATAGATTTATGTAGTTTATATGCACATGATTGATTACATTGAATAATTTTTAGTTTTATTTTCAGTTGTTGTAAGCCAAAACACCTCCGAATGTGATGAGGGAAATGGATATTGGTGTGTCATCTGCTATACAATCCTCAAAGGCTCTAAGAAGGGAGGTATGAGGCAAATTAGTAAACTTCAATTTACATTCGTTGTTATAGATGTTAGTTAGTGAAAAATCAAACCATTATTGATTCACGTAGTTTAATTTCTATTTGTATGGTTTATACAAGGCTTGAGCATGACTAAGCATGGGCGTGATAATATTTCCCTCATGGAGAGAGATCATGAGATTGTAGTAAGTGATTATTTTGTCAAATATATCATTTTTTATAATATAATTTTTATATATTCATGTCTTTACTTCTTATTGTAACAGTTAAAACTTCACCATGAACTAAACACTAGGAGGAGAAGTAGGAGCACTCCACAAGTGTGGAAAAAATGAGTGACAGAACTATCGCCATCCGATCGAAAAGCAAAGGGAAATAATTTATTTCTAGAGCATGGAGAGCAATGAATTTTGATTCTAGAGCCCTTTGTTGTATGCCTACATGGCAGTTTTGTACATATTTTGTATTGGACATATTTGACATTGTATGCCTATATGGCATTCTCGTAAGCCTATATGGCTATTTTATACATATATTTCATACTTATATCGACATATATTGATGTATGCCTACATGGCTATTTGGTTAATACAAATATCTTTTATCGATGGTGTTCATATTTGCATTTTAAATTGACGGTTCAATAGATATGAGCTACGTGTATTCAAGTGTATACTTTACAACTTACATGTATACTTTATGACTTACATGTGTTCCAATGTATACTTTTTGCCTTACGTGTTTTCATGTGTATACCTTGTATTCGTGCATATAGTTTGTATTAATTTGTGTATACTATGTATTCGTGTGTATACTTCTTGAGGCTTACGTGTTTTTGAGTACTTGTGCTTCCCTTATTCACATGTACATGCTCGAATTATTCACGTGCATAATTATTAATTGGTTAGCCCTAGCATTGATCATTGTTGTTCTTCATGGTTTGTCTTGAATATTAATTGATTGATGATAAACAACTTTATCTAAAAGAAAAACACACGTTTTCAATTGGTATTCCATGAAATGATTCATAAAAAGATTCCAATATGTTCTTGATGTGTCACCATATAAGCAGGTCGAAAGATTTATATGTCAAATTTTTGCAATATTATTTCTTGTAAATGAAATGGACTCAGGAGAACACAAGTTATAATTTATAATACAAATAAGAAATGGACTCAACATTGTCCTAGATCCCCGAATAGGTCTATTTAACAAAGAAACACACTCTCAATCACTCTTCCAATTTCAAAGCACCATTGGTGATGCAGAGTGGCTCAACCAAGCTGTGATTTGACACAACTTCTCTCAAATATGCCCACTAAGACTCCAACATTCACTTGACTCAACAGGGTAACTCAACTACCCAACCATGGAATCTATCAAACCAGACATTTCTAGAACTTGGAGCAGACTTGGAAACCTCCCAACATGACCAACCCAACTCAACACACTCACCTTATGCTTGGGAACCACCTCTAACCTGTCGCTTCCAAACTAGGCCTCTTATTCCTTGCAGCCTAACCAACTAGGACAATCAACACAAGAACCACTCAAAAGGCATTAACCAGACCAAGGAAACTGGTTCTAGGCATCTTATACCAATTCCCACAAGTCCTCAAAGGCCCATGTCTTGACAACAAAAGACAAAGCCATGACAGGCCAAAACAAAATGCTACAAGGTAGGCCTAATTAGGCTACTCCACACAAGTAATCAAGTACATTGGCTCACCCCAAAACCCCTCAACCGCAAACAGGTTCTTAAAACCTTTTCCAACACATATCAAATTCTCCCAAGCACCCTTGTCACAAAACACTTATGAAAACAATCAAAAATCAGATTTTACACAAAATCAGGCCTGTCACATAGAGATGTTAGGCCTAGAATGCCAAAGATCTCTCTCCCACCTTCAAGACATTCTCTGAAACCAACATGGAATCAAAATATACATGGTAATCTTACATTCCACACAGATCTAGCCTTAGCACATGGTGGAGATGGAAGATATGATATAATTTCACTCAAAACCCTGGTTTTTGAGGGTTTCAGACCACTTGCAAAAAAATGATAAGAACTATCCTATTAATTTATGGTTTTGCACCAAACCACCACCAAAAGAAATCCAAATCATCCCTCTTTCAATCCATATTAGCCTTGGGACCATACAAGAAAACTACAGGTTGTACCAAGTACGAGATCAACAAGTTTGTATCAAAAATCTAAAAAACAAAGAACAATGTGAATAATTCTTATTAGATATTCTCCAAAAGTTCAAGAACAACCTCCATTCGAGCCTCTCAAGGATTTACATAGTATTTTACACCCTTCTCTAACTGATCCATGCCTTCAACTAACTAAAAACCAACTTTCAAAACAAGTAACCGTTACATTTCAAATTTGTTGCTTTAAGCAACTTACAAATTTGCAACTTTAGACTCCTCCAACCTAATGAATACAACTAATGACCTCTAAACCCACACAAATGGCTTAGAAATATCCTTATTACATAAAAAAAACTCCATTCTTGCACACTCATTTATAAATTCACAAATATGTCTTTAAAGGCTACAAAGACAACTTCTAGTGCAAGATTGAAATTTTCATATTTTTTAGCACTAGACCCAAAACTCACCCTAAAACATACCTAATGGTCTTAATTGACATTATTCAAGACAAAGCATGCTCAAAATACCCACAACAACCTATTGACCAACCTATTCACCATCAGATAATCACTAAAACCACTGAACTAGACCTTCTTCATCAAATGGAGGAACAAGGTGCTCTGCACCAATGATCATACGTTTTTTGTGTGGAATAATTAGACTTATCAATTGTTGTTTGTATGTTTCTCTTTTCCATTGTTTTTCATTCCATTATAAGGGATCAATCCAGTTGAACGCAACTCAGATCAATTCCGTGTGTTTGGGTGCGAAAGAAGACCATGCCTAGAGTAAACCTACCTATTAAGATACATTGGAGCAATTAGTTTGGTGACATGAATTGCAAAATGAAAGTTGCACCACTTTGTAACTTTACACTGCTTCCATTTGACACTTTTTCCATCAAATGAAAATCCGCCGCCATGGGAAAACCGCTCTGAAATAGCCAAAACTAAGAGAGGTTTTTATAGAGGGGTCCAATGTGATCCTGTAGGATCAAACGAGAATTTTCTAACTATCACAGTATCCGAGTAACAACATGTTGAATTTTGTAACCATTTAGCACTTTGGACTCTTAAGGGATCGATCCGGCTGAATGTACCTCAAAGGGATTATGCGTGTTTGGATACAAAAGAGGACCATGTATAGCGTAAAAATACCTATTCAGACACGTTGGAATAGTTCGCTTGATCACACAAGTTGTAGAACGAAAGTTGCACTACTTTGCAACTTTGCACTGCTTGCATTTGACAATTTTTCCATCAAGTAAAAATCCACCGCCACGGGAAAATCACTTCGAGATAGCCAAAATTGAGAGATTTTTTTGTAGAGAGGCCCAACGCAATCTTGTAAGATTAGATGAAAAGTTTCTAAGTGTCACAGTATCTGAATAATAGCATGTTGGAGTTTGCAACCATTTTACACTTTGGACCCTTAAGGGATCGATCTAGTTAAATGTAGCTCGAAGTGATTCTACGTGTTTGGGTACAAAAGATGACCATGCCTAGCATAAAAATACCTATTTGGATGTGTTGGAACAATTCACTTGGTCACATGAGTTGCAAAACTAAATTTGCACCACTTTGCAACTTTGCACAACTTGCATTTGACACTTTTTCCATCAAATGAAAATCTGCTGCCACGGGAAAACCACTCTGAGATAGCCAAAATTGAGAGAGGTTTTTGTAGAGGGGCCCAACGTGATCCTATGGAATCAAACAAGAAGTTTCTAAGAATCACGGTATCTAAGTAATAGCATGTTGAAGTTTGCAGCCATTTAGCACTTTGGACCCTTAAGGGATTGATTTGGTTGAACGTACCTCAGAGCGATTCCGTGTGTTTGGGTATGAAAGAGGACCATTCCTAGCATAAAAATACCTATTCAGATGTGTTGGAATAGTCCGCTTGGTCACATGAGATGCAGAATGAAAGTTGCATCACTTTGCAACTTTGCACTCCTTGCATTTGACACTTTTTCCATCAAGTAAAAATCTGCCGCCATAGGAAAACCACTCTGAGATAGACAAGATTGAGAGAGGTTTTTTTAGAGGTTCCCAATGCAATCATGTAGGATTAGACGAGAAGTTTCTAAGCGTCATGGTATCTGAATAATAGCATGTTGAAGTTTGTAGCCATTTTGCACTTTGGACCCTTAAGAGATCGATCCGGTTGAACGTAGCTCGGAGCGATTCCGCATGTTTGGGTACAAAAGAGGACCATGACTATCATAAACATACCTATTCAGATGTGTTGGAATAGTCTGCTTGGTCACATGAGTTGCAGAGCAAAAGTTGCACCACTTTGAAACTTTGCACAACTTGCATTTGACACTTTTCCATCAAGTGAAAATCCGCCACCACGGGAAAACAACTCCAAGATAGCCAAAATTGAGAGAGATTTTTGTAGAGGGGCCCAATGTGATCCTATAGGATTAGAAATTTTTTTTCTAAGTGTCACAGTAACTAAGTAATAGCATGCTGAAGTTTACAACCATTTAACACTTTGGAACCTTAGGGATCAATTTGGTTGAACGTACCTCAGAGTGATTCCACGTGTTTGTGTGCAAAAGAGGACCATGCCTAGTGTAAACATACTTATTTAGATGTGTTGGAAGAAACCGCTTGGTCACATGAGTTGCAAAGCAAAAGTTGCACCACTTTACAACTTTGCACAACTTGCATTTGACACTTTTTCCATAAAGTGAAAATCTGCCATCACAGGAAAACCACTTTGAGATAGCCAAAATCGAGAGAGGTTTTTGTAGAGGGCCCCAACGCGATCTTGTAGGATCAGATGATAAGTTTCTAAGCATCATGGTATCTGAGTAAGAACTTGCTGAAGTTTTCAACCATTTAGCACTTTGGACTCTTAAGGGATCGATCTGGTTGAACGTAGCTCAGAGCGATTTCGCATGTTTGGATGCGAAAGTGGACCATTCCTAACATAAAAATACATATTCGGACACATTGGAATAGTCCACTTAGTCACACGAGTTTCAAAATGAAAGTTGCACCACTTTACAACTTTGTATTGCTTGCATTTGACGCTTTATCCATCAACATGATCCTGTAGGATCAGATGAGAAGTTTCTAATTGAAATAAAATAAGTTTTATGGGGTTTGTGTTGCTTCCCCTCTAGATTTTGATGGAAAAGGGCATGAAAAATGGGGTTTCACCCTAGGGTTTGATAAAATATTGCATGCAGATGTTGGTTGATTGTCTTTTGAGTTTTTGTAGGTGATTTTAAGAAGGTCTGAGGTGGTGGCATGTTTTGGTAAGGTGTGGAACCTTTCCTTTCAATAAACCCTCCTTAGACTAGCATAAAATAAGGGTTTTGGTTTGGTATGGTGGAGTGAGTTTTTCCTAAGAAAAATTGTGGATCTGAGGGTTTGGATACATGATAATTTCTGCCCCAAAAAGTTAAGGGGTTTTTTGAATGTTTAAAGGTATGTTCCTTTGTAAATTAGGCCTAGTTAGCCTAATGAGGACAACGAAGAAGGTCATTTTTGATGCACATGTTCCAAGAAAATCACTATTAATTTTGAAGTATGTCTGGTAACTCAATAATAGCTATCTAGATCAATCATTTTTTTGTAAAGTCATTTGAGAAGTTTTGCTCAAAAAACCACTTGGAGCCACACTTTTCACTTGGAAATTCATCATAAATCCCTTTCGCAGCAACCCCACCTTTGTTTCTTGAATTCCCCTACACAGATAAACACAAACACACCTAAAACATCCTAATACTAACTTACTGTTAGAGTAAAGGTTTTAACTTAATTATGTTGATTAAGTTACCTTTATTCCCTTCTTAAGATTTCACGTTAGTTTGCATAAAGTGACATTTAATAATTTTATTAATTATTAAATGTTATCCTATTAGGGCTTCTATTAGGGTTTTCCCTATTAGGGTTTTATTAGGGTTTGCATGATCTCCCTTTTATAAGGATTGATCCCATTGTATTTCATATCAATTCATTCTCTCATTCTCTCTGATATATGCATTTTCAGTTTTCAGAGAACCGTTGCTTGTTTGTCTCCATCTCTTCTTTTGTGACAAGTTATTTGCATGCAGGTGATCTTCGGGGTTTGTGGTGTTTCATTTTCTCAACTCCTATATGGTATCAGTTGTTTTTTTATATAATTTTTTTTTTTTTTCAGAAAATAAGCCAAATTGTGCTTTTACGGTGACAATCGTTTGGCCGTCAAATTTAACCCAGTGTTTTTGCTGTGACGGCCGTATGACCGTCAAATTTAACCTAGCGTTGGTTTTTTTCCCTCTTTGGACCTGATTTCTTCTAGAGGCCGTAACTTGGGCATACGATATCATTTTTTGGCAAACGAGATATCGTCGGAAAGCTGGTTTTCTCATCTTTCCATTGGTGTGGGTTTCATTACTTCTTTTTTCCGTTGATGCATTCTACAGCCAGTTGAAGACAATGGGGCTATTTTCAGTCTCAAGCTCATAGCTTTTGATCTGTTTCTCTGTTTTTCACAATCGCAGAGGCGTTGGAACCATATTTCAGAGCTCTTTAGTTTCATCCATGCAATTTTTCCAAATTTCACACCAGGTATATTTTATTCAGTTATTTGTGTTTTCACACTTCGGTGGATTACCTGGACATATTTTCTCTTGGAAACTTTTTGTTTGCATGGGATGCTTTGTTTTTGGCTGTTCTTCATTTATTTTCAGCATTTTGTCCTTTGAGGGCATTTTGAGCATCATTTGTAAGCTATCTTTTATGTAAACGCACTGAGATAAAGTGCCACACTATTGTACATGCATTTTTTGGGGATCTTGCACATAAGGTTGTGCCATATTTTGTACTTGCACTAATATTATAAAGTGCCATGAGGGGTTGTGTAGTTTGCCTTTGTTTTTCCATCACATCTTTGTCTGGTGAGTGTCCCTCCATAATGACAGTGAATCCATACCATTGGGGGTTGTGTAGTTTTCCTTTGTTTTCCATCACACCTTTGTCCAATGAGTGTCCCTCCACGACGATAATGGATCCATATGATTCCGGCCTCATGCATGTGTGCTTTGTTTTGCACACCACTTTTTCAGTTGCAGGTACTTTCTTACACACTTTCAAATGTTGTATCTTCTTCTTCATGCACTACAGGGTGTTTCACTTCATTTCAGTGGATCTGACAGGCTCTCCCAGTTTAGCATTATGGGGGAGTATTATACTATTCGTGCTAATTCTTCCTTGGTTTTTCCTTGGAAGGAATCTTCCATTCTTAGTTGATAAGTGTTTCAAACTATTGGTTCTTGTGCCATCTGTATCTTCGTTCCAGGTGTTTTCCTTTGTTTGCCATCTGATTCGAGTAGTGTCATATGGGCACTTATGCAAATTGTTGTCTTCTTGTTCCTGATCATTCTATCTTCAGCGGAGGTTCTTCAGCACCATAGTAGTCATCTTTCGACAGTTGTTTGCAGCTTCTTCTGCTTCAATGATGTTCTTCTTGGCTTTCTACATCTCTTTTTGGAGTAGAGCTTTTTCACATGAGGTTTTCTCTATTTCTCCTCTTTATAGAGATTTGGTTGTATTTGGGTACCTGATCTGGCCTAGTTGCCGGGACCCATGTTTGCCTTCTTGCATTGTAGTTACCTTTGCTTTCTTGCATTTGTTTGTAGCTGCACCGTTGCTCATCTAAAGGGGGGGTGTTAGAGTAAAGGTTTTAACTTAATTATGTTGATTAAGTTACCTTTATTCCCTTCTTAAGATTTCACGTTAGTTTGCATAAAGTGACATTTAATAATTATATTAATTATTAAATGTTATCCTATTAGGGTTTGCATGATCTCCTTTTTATAAGGATTGATCCCATTGTATTTCATATCAGTTCATTCTCTCATTCTCTCTGATATATACATTTTTAGTTTTCAGAGAACCCTTGCTTGTTTGTCTCCATCTCTTCTTTTGTGACAGGTTATTTGCATGCAGGTGAGCTTTGGAGTTTGTGGTGTTGTATTTTCTCAACTCCTATACTTACTCCACTGATCTAAAGTATCAAATTCAGTGGAGTAGTCATTATTGGTTATCTAGACTCTCAAAACCCCAATCTTGAGGGTTTACAGATCGAGTTGAGAAATATCAGTTCAAACTTATGATAAATTCAATGGATACCCTCCTAAATAGATTCAAATGAAAGATACTTCACTATTATACCTTAAACAACAAGATTCAAGGCCTTAAACTACTGTACAGGTCATACAAGTTAATGAACAACTAGAAAAACTCATCAAATCACTAAAATAGGGATTTTATTGATTGTAAATATTTAAGAATACAAAAGATCTATGTTTTGCTCGACCTTACATGCTTTATATAACTTCTCTAATCACCTAATGACCTCTTTGAGACTTTGAATACATTACATATGACCTTTACATGACCTTTTTCACATTGTTTACATTTCAAAATTCAAATTTTGCAAATTTGCCTATTGAAGGCATTTACATAACAACGTGCTTCTACACCAAACATGAATTCCAAAATTACAGTATTTGAGTAAATCTCATTACAATGCCTTAGGTACTTTGTTCTCACAGATCTTTTACAATGTCACTCATACATTCAAGATTCTCTTTAAATGTCTACATCATAGGTGCTCATTATGATGGTTAATCTATTTTTGAGTCCGACAAAGAGTTGAAGCCAAGTTCTAATGTTTTGTGGAAATATGAAATCAAGTAAAATTGAAGGATTTTGATGAAAAGATGACTGAGTTTGTTGGTTGATCTTCTTCAATTTAAGTTAGGGTTAGAAGCACCCTTGATGATTTGTGGATCCTGGTAGATGCTCTACATCAGGTTTAAAATGGTAATTGGCAAGTGTATATAATTGTGTAATTTAAAATGTGCATTGACAACCTAAGGTTATAATGACAAACAAACAATGATCAAAATGGAATATGCAAAATAAAAAAAATGAAAGCAAGCCATAATAGAATGAAAGAAAATGTGTAATGACTTCACATATCTAAAAAACCAGACTTTCAAATGGAGGAGTTCAACTGAATTATGTAGCCTTAGCTTCTTATTTCTTCAAACTCCACAATAATTTGAATTTTTCAAAATCTTGTGCCCCTCCAAACTTCAATTGTATATCAGTTTTCAATGGAATTCAAACTTGAATTGATATTATATGTCTGTCAACATGGAAACTCTGCTATTTCATGCAAAGGTGGTAGAAAGATCATGGAAAAGGTGGTGGAATGTGAAAAACATGCTTGCACACTTCACAACATCATCAAAAAGCTACTTTTTGTCAGAGCACGCACAAAACTAGGAGAATATGAAGAATGTGGGCCTTGACATCACAGGTATATTGAGTTTTTTTTTATAGTTTTTAGTGGAAGACAAAATGTTAGCATGTTATAATGCGAGTGCATTACTTCTTTCTATAATGGTAACATCTCTACTTCTTCAAAATGCGCACACATTATATGAAATATGGTTTTTTAATAGATTTATTTTCTCCCTCTTTGTTAATACCCTATATCCTAATTCTATATCTCTCCCTTACACCCTTATAGTAGAGGAGATAGAGGTGAGTGTGTGTGTGTGAGAGAGAGAGAGAGGTAGAGGGAGAGTGGGAGAGAAAGAGAGAGTGGGAGAGAAAGAGGGAGAGAGATGGAGAGAGGGAGGGAGAGGGGGAGAAAGAGATAGTGGGAGAGATGGAGATAGAGAGGAGGGAGAGAGGGGAGAGGAAGAAAGAGAGGAGGGAGAGAAAGAGGAGAGATGGAGAGGGAGGAGAGGAGAAAGAGATATTGGGAGAGAAAGAGAGAGTGGGAGAAAGAGAGAGTGGGAGAGAAAGAGGGGAGAGAGGGAGAGAGAGATGGAGGGAGAGGAGAGGGGAGAAAGAGATAGTGGGAGAGTTGGAGATAGAGAGGGAGGGAGAGAGGGGAGAGGTGAGAAAGAGAGAGGGAGAGAGGGAGAGAGGAGGGAGAGGCTTAGGGAAAGAGATAGTGGAGAGATGGAGATAGAGAGGAGGGAGAGAGGAGGAGAGGAGAGAAAGAGGAGAGAGAGGTAGAGAGAGGGAGAGGGGGAAAGATAGTGGAGAGATGGAGACAGAGAGAGAGGAGGAGAGATGGATCCGGGAGATAGGAAAGAGGGTAGAGGGCCAAGAGTTACGCTTTACATGATCAAAAACACATGGGCCTAAAGGGTTAAGGGTTAAGGATAGAGGGGAGAGAGATAACAGTGTGAGAGAGTGGAGAGAGGGAGAGAGGAGAGGGAGAGAGGGAGGAGAGGAGAGGGGAGAAAGAGAGAGTGGGAGAAGGGGAGAGGGAGAAAGAGAGAGTGGGAGGGAGAGAGGGGGAGATTGGGAGAAAGAGAGAGTGGGAGAGAAAGAGGGAGAGAGGGAGAGGGAGAGGGGGAGAAAGAGATAGTGGGAGATATGGAGATAGAGAGGGAGGGAGAGACAAACTGGAAGAGAGATATAGGGTAGAGGGTTAAGGGTTAAGGGTTTAAGGGTTAAGGGTTTAAATGGTTAAGGGTTTAAGGGTTAAGGGTTTAAAGGGTTAAGGGTTAAGGATAGAGGGGATATAGATAAGAGAGAGAGAGTGGGAGAGAGGGAGAGAGAGAGGGAGAGGGAGGAAGAGGTAGAGAGGGAGAAAGGGAGGGAGAGGGAGAAAGAGCGTGTGGGAGTGATTGAACGAGTGAAAGAACTAAGAGAGGGAGAGGCATAGAAGGGGCTGATTAAACCATAATCCCTCAACCCCTATACCCTCTTAATCCCTCAACCCTCAAACCTTAATTCCTAATCCCTCAACCCCTATACCCTCTTAATCCCTCAACCATCAACCGTAAACCCTTAAACCCTTAAACCATAATCCCTCAACCCCTATAGCCTCTTAATCCCTCAACCTTCAACCATTAAACCCTAATCCCTCAACCCCCATCCCTTATGAATCCCTCAACCCTCAACCCTTAAACCTTAAACCCTAATCCCTCAACCCCTATACCCTCTTAATCCCTCAACTCTCAACCCTCAACCCTTAAACCCTAATCCCTCAACCCCTATAGCCTCTTAATCCTCAACCTCAACCCTCAACCTCCTAAAACCCTAATCCTCAAACCCTATAATTCTCTTAATCTTCAACCCTAAACTTCTATTCCCTTTAACCCCTATAATTCTCTACCCTATAACTCTCTAATCCTCAACCCTAAACTCCTCTTTCTAAACCTCAAACCCACTTTTGTAAAAATCTCTACCCTTAACTTCTCAACCTTATTGACTCTTAATCCCTCAACCCTAAGACCTTAAACACTCAACAACCTAAACCCTCAACCTCAACCCTTAAACTAAAAATCTTAAACTCCTCTACTCCTACCTCAACCCTCAACCTAATACTCCTACCCTAAACTCTAATCCCTCAACCTCTACACTCTTAAATCCAAGATAATCCCTAATTTAATCCTAAACCTCAACCTAATCCTCAACCCTATAAGTTTACTCCTATACATTGGGACTCCTCAACCTAATCAATTCTATACCCTATACTTCAACCCTCAACCTCAAGAACCTTAAACCCTCAATCCTCAACCCTCAACCCTTAAAACCTAAAACCCTCTACCCTCTACCCTATACATTAAACTCTCAACCCTCAACCCTTAATTCCTCAACCCTCAATCCTTAAACCCTAAGCCCTAAACCCTAAACCCCTATACCCTCTACCCTTTACATTGGACCCTATATCTAATCCTTCAACCATATACCCTCAAACCTATACCCTAAACCCTCTACCCTCAACCAGGTAAACACTTAGCCCTTCAACCCTAAACCCTTAAACCTTCTATCCTATATCCTCAATCAAATACCCTCTACCATCGACCCTATTGCCTCAACCCTCAAACCTTAAACCCTAATACCCTAGAAACAATCAACCCTATAGGTTCTCCACCCTAATCCCTCAACCCCTATCACTTTCTATCTATCTATACATCTCACCTCTCCCTCCCTCCCTCCCTTCTACCCTCTCTAATTGTCTCTATCTACCCTCTCCCTCTTTCTATGCACCTCTCATTCAATCAATCCCTACCACCCTCTCTCACTCCCTCTATCCATCTCTCTCTATGTACCTCCCACTCTATCCCTCTCTCTCACTCCCTCTCTCTCCCTCTCTCTCATGTCTCTCCCTCCCACCCCCTCTCTCTCTCAGGTCTCTCCCTCTGGCAACCTACCTAGGTAACTCTCTCTCTGTCTCTCTCCCCTCTCTCTATCTATCCCTCCCACCCTACCTAGATAAGTCCCTCTCACTCCACCCTCCTCTTTCTCTACCTCTATCAGGTAACTCCCTCCAAAACCCTCTCCCTCTCTCAAGTCTCTCACTCACACTCCCTCTCTCTCCCCCTCCCTCTCACGACCTATCCCTCAAGTCTCTCCCTCTCACCCCCTCACACTCTCAAGTCTCTCCCTTTGACACCCTACCTACATAACTCTATCTTTCTCTTTGTCTCTCTATCTCCCCTCTCTCTCTCAATTCTCCCTCTCCCACCCCCCTCTCTCTCTCCCTCCCTCTATCCCCCCCACCCTACCTATCTAAGTACCTCTCACTCCAACCCCTTCCCCCCCACTCTCTCTCTTAAACTCTCACTTCCACCTCCTCTCCCTCTCTCCAGACTCTCTCTCTCTAAATTATCCCTCCCTCTAAAGACATATGTAAATACATACATACTTACATACATACAAGAATAATACGTATGTACATACAATCCTACATCCATACAAGCATACATACATACATGTGTAGATACAATCTTACATACAAATAGGCATACATACAATATACATACATTGATACATACAAGCATGTATACATGCATACCTAAATGACATACAATCATACATGTACATACAAACATACAAATATATTAGCATACATTCAATAGACTGAAATTTAACATAAAGGAGAACATAATGTGAGCATGTTACAACATGGTTGTGTTATGTCTTAGTTGACATGTTTCCCATAGAAGCAAAAAAAAAAGTCAAAATAGAGATATAACACGAGCGCGTTATAGTGCATTCGTGTTATATATTTCTTTGGGAATCCCCAAGCCTTAGGATTGGTATTTTCCTTGGAATACCAACCTAAAGGCTTGGAGGGCATTCCCAATGACCAAAGACGTGTTTTTAAAATCTACCATATTTCATATAATCGAGTTCGTGCTCACCGTTAGGATTGCATGTGGTTCAATATCAAAAAAATCGAACACATGGGTGATGTTGGGTTCTCTCTTAGCTATCCAACAATGTAATTTTTTTCACTTTCTCACAATGTTAAGCCTTTCATCCATAGTTTATTTTATTTGTATGTCTCTTTTTTTCCAAAAAATAGTGTTTGGTTTTTTTTTCATTATAAATTAACCGTTCACCGAATTTTCAAATAAATTACATTTTTAGAAACTAGACTCCATTCTACAAATTTTAAAAAATTAATTAAAAAAAATTAATTAGTTTCCAAAATTTGTAGGGGTAGCACGACCAAAATTTTGTTTGTCAGGAAGTGTCGACTTCAAAAATTAATAATAAATTAGATATTCATTAAACAACTAATGATGCAATCACAAGAAATAACACAAAAGAGGACACCTCAATGATTAGCCTAAGGAATTGATAAAATGAAAGCAAGATGAAATAAATTGAGCTTGATTATACCTTCATGCTGCTTCTTGCTTCGTTGGCCCTTGATCTTTGGATGTCTTGTGCGCTCTTTGGATGGCTATGGAGTTAAATGGATGCAAGATGCAAGATGGATTGATGAAAAATGCTATGGAGATGCTAAAATGATAATTTGGCAAGAGTTTGGTAGAAAAAGACTTGATCCATTTTTTGAGAGAAATGAGGGGGTATTTGTAGGATAATTTGAATTCTCTAGAGAATTCAATGCTTGAGATTGATCCAACAAGGCCAAGATGAAGGGCTATGGTGAGTTGAGGACTCACAAGCCCTCACATCTTGACATGTTGGATGTGAGATGGCCTAGGGTGGGATGATGTGGAAATGAGGTGGAAGAGAGGTACATGATATGGATGAAGGACAAGTACCTTGTAGGTACCTTGGGGGATGAGAAGATTTCCTCAAAAAGGAACTTCTTGTCCCCAAATGAGCATGAAAGAGACATTTGAGGAATTTTAGAATTCCTCAAAAATCTCCATAGGAAAAGGGGAAGTAGTTGGAGAAATAAATGTGAATTAAAAACTCACATTCTTAGGAGAGTCTATTGGATAAGAGAGGGTTTCCAAAAAGCTGGGGATTTGTCACATGTGGGTGATGTGACAAGTCAAAGGTTCTAGAAGTTCTTGACACATGTAAAGTGACAAGTCAATTCTTCTAGAACTTGCATGGGGATAGGGTAGACATTGGAAAGATAAAAGTGAATTAAAAATTCACATGGGGAAGAGAGGAGCCTTGGGTGAATAAATGTGAATTAAAAATTCACATGGGAAAGAGAGTCAATGCCAAGAAAGGCAAGTGGAAAGGTTGACTAAAATAGGTATGCCAAATGTGGCTAATGATTTTGATTAAGGTTGTGCAAACACAAGATTATGATAATTAATGAGAGATTAGAGGCAAGTGGGAGATTATGGAGGATGTGACACTAACCTTGATTAAGTGGTGCACATCATAATCACAGATTAATTAATTTAATTCGGATTAAAAGAGGATTATGGAGAATGTGACAAGGAGAGAGAAAAAAAGGGATTAAAAATTGGTTTTAACCCAAATAGATCAAATGACTAAATTAAATAAATTGTCTTATTTATTTAATTTAGAGAAGAAAAGGTGTAAGGTAAAGTATTTAATTATTCAATTACATACTTTAGGAACCTTAGACAGAAAATGAAATAATGATTAAATAAATTATCCACTCGGTGGACGAGGTCTGACGATCGTACAGTCAGCAGGGTGGGCCCCACTAGGTTAGCGTGAAAATGGGTTTTGTGGGTGGGTTAGGGAAGAAAAATGGGTAGTTGAGAAAATAGGAAAATGTGGGTTGGAAAAATGAGGGAGGGGGAAAAAATGATTTTCCCGCAGAAGGGCGAATACGCCCACCAGCGGGTGGGTCTGCCCACGGGGTTGGGCGGGTCCACCTCGGGGCTGGGCAGGTCCACCTCGGCTTGAGGCGGGTTCGCCCTGAGGTTGGGTTGATAGGCCCCACTGCGGCCAGTGGCGGCCTCGCCATGAGCAGCTGTGGTGAGGTCGCCCCGGCTCGGGGCAGGTCCACCCCACGGCCAAGGGCGGGTCCACCACGTGGCCAAGGGTGGGTCCACCCAACAACCAAGGGCGGGTTCGCTTCAGCTCGGGGCGGGCTTGCCCCGCGGCCAAGGGCGAGTCCGACCAAGGGTGGGTCCGACCCAGCTAGGGGCGGGTCTGCCCTGCGGTGCAAGTTGGGTCTGCCCCGACTCGAGGCGGGTCTGCCCCGGCATAGGGTGGGTCTACCCTGGTTCGGAGTGGGGCAAACCTGCCCCGCAGCTAGGGGCGGGTCCACCCCAGTGTAGGGTGGGTCTGCCCCGCAGTGCAAGGCGGGTCTGCCCCAACACAGGGTGGGTCCGCCCCAATACAGGGCGGGTCCACACCATGGCCGGGGGCAGATCCACCCCGGCCTGGGAGGGAGAAGGCGGGGGTGAGAAAGAGAAGAGAAGAGAGAGAGGAAGAGAGAGAAAGTCCTAGGGCCAGAAAAGAGATTGACAAGGTGGATGTGATGATTGCAAGATTTTGGTCGATTACAGACCCTTGAGTGGGGCGGACCACGCAACACTAGAGCAGGCGAGGTTACTACACTTAGTGCAGTTTCCAAAGATGAGAGGGCATCGGGCGATGCTGACAACCCTGATAGAGAGATGGATCTCGACGACATTGACTTTCCATCTTCCGACAGGGGAGATGACGGTGACATTAGAGGATGTGTGGTGGATTTTGAGGTTGTCGATAGCAGGTCGATTAGTGTGCGAGGTGGTGTCGAGAGGAGCACAGTTGGATGAGACCATCCTAGTATTATTCGGGCAAGATGATTTGTTGATATAGAGGGGTCATATAGATGTAGACAAATGCATGGCCTTGGGGTTTCCAGCATTACCACTATTTTTGTGTTGTCTGATTAGTGGGATACTACTGCCGGATCAGAGTAGATGATTTTGTAGCTTACGGTATATAGAGGTGATTTGACATACTGTCGAGTGGTGGGAGGGATAGTTTTCCTGGGGGTCATGTGTATTGGACCAGTTATACTGAGATATGCATGTGATTTTCTATCAAGGGATGCAAAGTGTGATGCACAAGATGTTATTAGAGGTGTGGGGGTGGGA
Organism: Sequoiadendron giganteum; assembly: GCA_007115665.2. NCBI lineage: Eukaryota > Viridiplantae > Streptophyta > Pinopsida > Cupressales > Cupressaceae > Sequoiadendron > Sequoiadendron giganteum. Next base: position 911,608,607 of record CM021100.1, on the reverse strand, counting down.
GCATATCGCGATGATGGGACCCATAGTGGTGAGGAGAGGAGAGTTGGATGATAGCGAGCTGGTGGCTTGGGAGTTCGGTGCAGCCAGGGGCTGTGTCCTATGGTATGAGACACACAGAGAGATGGATCATTGGAGGAGAGCGTTTGATGAGATATAGGAGGAGGACATAGTATGGTGGCCATATATGTATCATTGGTTTAGGGGATGGAGGGCCGAGGAGGAGAGACATCAAGGTTTATTTAGATGTAGATGTTTCCTGATTAGGATTTAGGCACACATAGTGGAGGCGCATCGTCCTGACAGGGTGGAGAGGCAGTTTGGACTCATGCAGGATATTCCAGCAATGCTAACTATGTTTCGTTGACTAACCAGAGAGGTACCATGGGGAGCGAGGTTGTCAGTGAGGGCAGCGAGGGAGGCGTGGGTGATGGCAGGTGGGGTGCCCTATCCAGGGTGGGGGGTGGGTCCAGAGGATGTAGGAGTTATAGATTGGTACGCTTGGTGGTTTCACAACCACCAGTGGGAGAGAGTCACACCAAAGGAGCCGATCGTGGGAGCTGTGGAGTGGGGGCGAAAGGATGAGCATGAGGAGTGGAGACAGGAGGATGCGAGACATCAGAGTGGCGGGACGGATGAGGGTGGTGCTGGAGATCAACTAGAGAGGCGAAGGAGGATCAGGAGGAGGTGACCTTAGAGGAGGGCTAGGAGAGATGTGGGGGAGGAGATGGAGGTAGGAGGGGTAGGTGATGGGGGGAGGAGATGGAGGTAGGAGGGCTAGTTGATGGGGGAGGGCCAGAGACAAAGATGACAAGACGAGGGAGTGAGCTAGAGGTGGAGATGTTAGGGGTGGTGGAGGGGAGGGCTACTTAGATAGGGATTGGTGGGAGAGTACAGGGGAGGCGAGTGCAGGTGAGAGCCAAGCAGGAGGAGGCGAGGGCCATAGATCTGCAGGAGGGAGGTGAGGAGGCAAGGGCCATAGACCCGTAGGAGGGGGCACAGGAGGAGGTAGAGGGGGAGGGTCAGGCTAGAGGAGAGCCGAGGAGATTAATGAGGGTGGAGAGGAGGGGACAGCCGCAGAGTATTTGAGTGACAAGCTGGGTGGAGCATGTTTGGGAGGAGAGAGAGGTGGAGGCGATGGACATGGATGTGCAGGTGGTGGAGCCATTAGCAATAGTACCAGTGGCTCCAATGGATGATTGAGTGGTGTTACTGAGAGGGGCCCAGGCGAGGATATGGGTATTGGAGGAGGAGTTGAGGAGGGTGGAGGCAGAGGTGCAGAGGGTACAGGAGTCAGAGTTGATAGAGTTTGAGCATGTTGTGGGTCGTCTGATGATAGATATATAGGCGGGTGAGAGAGAGAGAGAGGACATGCGAGTAGAGATGGAGAGGGTATGGGGTGAGCTGGCTCGGGTGACTTGGGATCGGGACAAATTAGAGGCAGCGATGACAGTAGCTCAGATGTGGGGTCAGCCAAAGCTAGTAGGGGGAGGGGATCATGTCTCAGTAGAGTATTTCTAGTGAGTCAAGAGGGAGATGGAGAAACTGAGAGGAAAGATGGCAGGACTGCAAGGAGAGCGGGCATACCTTTTGGAGAGGATATGTACTGTAGAGGTATCCTTAGAGGAGATGAGAGCAAGGGTTGAGGTAGCAGAGTCCGAGCTAGAGATAGTGCAGGGAGAGAGAGATGGTGCACAAGGATAGGTGTAGGTGGTACAGAGAGAAATGGATGATGCATTGAGACAGGTCCAAATTTTGTAGTTTCAGAGAGATACAGCAGTGGGCTGGGCAGAGAATGAAGAGAGGGATATAGCATAGAGGCAGGCACAGAGAGTGCAGGGTGATGGGACAGATTTAGTCGTACAAGTTTTGCAGGCAGATCTATAGGTTGTATGGGCAGAGAGGGAGAGGATCGCAGAGCAAGTACGACTGCTGACAGGAGCAGGAGCGGCGAGCCATCAGCAGAGAGCGGGATAGATAGAGGTATGAGTGGAATGCCACTAGGTTCCACGCTGGACAGAGGGATGAGTACATGCATGAGACAGGCTATTGGAGATGTGTATATGAGTAGGTAGTGCCAGATCTGGCGTAGTGGACAACACGGTATGTTAGGTAGGTACCACAGATGCTTATACCATCCCAGTCATTAGGGACACAGACCACAGGGTACAGTGATTTTCAGCTGACTCCTTCACAATTTGGGACTCCACCTCGTGAGTCTTAGGGGACTCCGACATACAGGGGACCAATGCCCGAGTCTCCTCAGAGGTCAGGTGTGGGTAGCTCAGGGTAGGCAGAGGATAGGTGACAGGATATAGGTGCTTTGACAGGTACCAGATGGAGGTGTAGCATATATTATGAGATTATGCTTCTTATTTGAGGATGTGATGTATATGATTATGATGTGATTGTATTTTGGATATGAGATGATCATTGTATTATTTTGATGATGATATGTCATGGTTCCCATTGATATTATGTCAAAAATTTTTTGTGACAGATGATTTATGTTATGCAGATGGTTATATATTTATGTTTTTATGACAGATGATGTATGTTATGCACATGTATATGATGAGTTGTGTTGATATGGATGTTGTGACAATGTATGATGTGAATGATTTATTTATGTGTATTTGGATGATGTGATTATGGACGATGTTAATGATTTATGAATGGTAATGCAATTGTATGTATGATGTAATTAATATGGGCCTAATAATGATGCATAGATGGGTATGAAAATATATGGAAATATATGGATGAATGAACCTAATGAATTGATGCAATATGGATAAATGAACCTAATGAATTGATGCAAATGGATAAATGATGAACCTAAATAAATTGATGCAAATGGATAAATGATGAACCTAAATGAATTGATGCAAATGGATAAATGAACCTAATGAATTGATGCAAGATGGATAAATTAACCTAAATGAATAGATACAAATGGATAAATGAACCTAAATGAATAGATGCAAATGGATAAATGATGAACCTAATGAATTGATGCAAATGGATGAATGAACCTAATGAATTGATGCAAGATGGATAAATGAACCTAAATGAATAGATGAAAATGGATAAATGATGAGCCTGATGAATTGATGCAAATGGATGATTGAACCTAATGAATTGATGCAAGATGGATAAATGAACCTAATGAATTGATGCAAATGGATAAATGATGAAATGACACACTAAATGTAATGTAGACATAAGTATCAATGGGTAGGTGATAGGCATAGGGTGTGTGGGACATGGTACCTGCCAAGGACCGTAAGCATCTTGAGAGGGAAAGTCAATAAGGAGTGAGAGTTTGCACAACCAAAATCAGGAGTCATAGATATAGGAGCAAGATTGGATGAAGGGGGAATACACAATGAGATGAAATGCAACATGAATGCAATTTACCATCCTTTAGAGCACTGGTTTTTGATATAGCATAAGACATTGGGCGTTAGGGTATGTAGACCAAGACGGATTAATGTCTAATGCATAAAACAAACACAACAAACAAGAAGGCTATCCCAATACCTCAATGTCGCAATGACTTTGGTCGGGCCAGGTATTGGAATAACCACAAGCACAAAGGGATGCCACCACATAATGTAGGATCTGAGAGGAATCTTGGTGGGTACTACGTGGAGCGTCCCAGCAGACAACAACAATAAAATAGTGAAGAGATGCCCCTACATTGAATAGGAAAAATACACAATAATATGACGGATCATGGCGATCTTGACTAGTTAAGAGAGGGAGCTGAAATAATAAACAAAATCCAAAATTACCAAAAGATCATGATCAATTATAAGTGTCCTTTGCCATAAGATCCCAAGGATGGATGGGGTTGATGTAGTATGTTAGGAAGGATACATCTTGTTAAGATCGATGATGGATACTAAGCTAAAGTGACCTAGATGACGTAGGATAATTTCCATTGGGAAGATTTCTTGATATGAGAAGATCTTGTTTGTGATGAATCAATGATGATAGGGACATACTTGACAACAAGACAACGAGAGGACGAGACACAACCTAAAGACCTAGGGGCTAGGGGGTTGATCAAACATCATCCTTGCCTACGTGAAAGCGTAGAGCCCTTGTAGTTTAGGAAAAGACCATGGTAAAAGAGCGGAAAGTGGACTGATGGAAACTAATGGATGACCAAGACAAACATAAGCTTCGGAGGCAAATCAAAAGACTAACCTTGTCATAATGTGAAAGCAAAGGGGCGACGTAGTTCAGACAAGACAAAAGACCGAGGACGGACAAGATCAAAAAGTGGACCATGAGGATAGATGATGAAGGAAAAATGCCTCAGGGGCCAATCAGAGATTAGCCTTGCCTACGTGCAAGCACAAAGGCATCATAGTTCAAGAGAAGACGTGATGAGACCTAGATGGAGATGAACATGAGGAGTGATCCTAGATGGAGACAACGACAACAATGAGATGATACAAGCTCATATTAGGATAACAAACTCAATATGTCGGATAGCGAATGATGGTCGTCCAATGCTCAACCAAAAATATACCAAGCGATGAGGTGATGCAAGCGAATGGGAGGATATGGGGATTGAGGAATCAATGGATAAGCCATAAAGCAACCAAGGTGCAAGGTAGATAATGATTAAGCCCTATACGAGAGGTGCCTATTGCCAGGTTTTCACCAATCGTATGCATCCAAGGTGCCACGCAGGGGTGGTTTTCACCATAGGATGAATAATTTCTTTTTGCTATTTTTTGATTTTTTGATTTTTTGGTATTTTTTGACTTTTACTAGGAAGGATACCCCAGTTGACCTAAGTATAGAACTTCTTTAGATGCATGATGTTGATGGGTTCTTCGAAGGGCTCCCCTTCAGGGGTGGGTAGCCTGTAGGTGCCATAACCATACTTTGTGGTGATGACATAAGGGCCCCACCAATTTGCTTCAAACTTACCCTTTTTCTCTCTATCTTGTTGATTCTATTGATTCTCTTTAAGGACCAAATCACCAACATTGAATTGGCGAGGGAAAAATTTCTTATTGTAGCTTCTTTTGAGTCGATGTTGATAGGCTTGCAGATGGTTATAAGCCTTGAACCATTTTTCATCCAACAATTCCAATTGCGCTAGGTGTGCCACTCGGGTGTCTTCGTCAGGAATGAGATTCTTGAGTGATATCCGGAGTGAATGGAATTTGACTTCGATTAGCAAGATGGCTTCAGCACCATAGATAAGGGAGTATGGAGTAGTGCCAATGGGGGTGTGGATGGATGTACGGTAGGACCAAAGAGCATGATGGATATGGAGGTGCCAATCTCGGCCAGTGCTATTGACCATCTTCTTAATGATTTTGATCAATGTTTTTTTTGCCGCCTCTTCTTGTCCATTACCCTGGGGGTAATTGGGGGTGGACCAAAGATGATGGATATGATACGAGTCACAAAGGAGCTTCATACACTTATTCTTGAATGGTTTTTCGTTGTCGGTGATGATGGCGGAGGGGATATGATACCTTCAGAGGATATGGTAGAGGATGAACTTAGAGATCTGAACACCAGTTATTTGAGTGAGTTGTATGGCTTCCACCCACTTGGTGAAGTATTCAGTAGCTTTGATGATGAAAGTATGACCATCAGAGGATGGAGGGTAGATATTTCCAATCAAGTCGAAACCCCATTTTGAAAACGGCCAAGGTGTCGTGATAGGTTGTAGCTCTTGTGCTAGAGTGTGAATCAAATATGCATGTTGTTGACACGGAAGACACTTTTTGACATATTCACAAGCATCATGTTCCATTGTAGGCCAGTAATAACCTGCTATGAGAATCCGTTTGGCTAGGGTCATACCATTAGAATGGGCCCCACAAATACTGCTATGTGCTTCTGTTAATGCCGTGCGGGCTTCGGTTTCATCTAAAAAATGAAGGAGAGTTCCATCATACCCATGTCGATAAAGGGTATCATCGATGATGGTGTAGCAAGAAGTGCGTTGGATGAATGATTTACGTTGGTTTCTTGTGAGATCAGGCGAGAGGGTGTTTTCATGAATATAGGTGTAAATTTTGTGGTACCAAGGGGATTCAGGACCTACAATATCACACACCATGTCACTCTCAAGGATATCGTACACTGGGATTAGGAGTTAACTGATTAGGAACTGACAATCTATGCGGTCCTTTGGCATGTCGAGGAGAGAACCAATGGTAGCCATAGCATCCACTGCCTTATTCTAAAGTCTCAGGATCTGATCAAATTGGATGGAGGTGAAATATTTTTTTAGTCATCCACCATACGTTTGTAAGACAACAAATTTTCATCTTTTGTTAGAAACTCGTCATTGACTTGTTTTATAACCAACTGGGAGTCACCAAAAACTTATAGATGAGTGATGTGCCATTGGACTGCGATTCTAAGGCCTATGAGAAGGGCTTCATATTCGGGTGATGTTATTGGTGCAGGGAAAAACCATTCTGAATGATTTTGGTATGTAATCGCCTTGGGGGGTGATAAGAAAAAATCCTACCCCCGATCTACTATTAGTGTGTGATCCATCAAAGTACAGTGTCCATGTGGTAGCTTCTAATACTGCAAATACTCCTTCATCTGGAAATTCGGTTTCTATGGGATAGGCATCTACTAACGGGGCATCTGCCAACTAATCTGCTATTACCTATCCTTTGATTTCTTTTTTGTCCACATATTCTATATCAAATTCACTGAGAAGCATGATCCATTTAGCCATTCGGCCAGTTAAGGTTGTCTTAGATAACATGTACTTGAGGGTGTCCACTTTTGATATTAACTATATCAGATGGCTAAGCATATAATGATGTAATTTTTGTGTACTGAAGACCACAGCGAGACATGCTTTCTCCATTGGTGAATAATTAAGTTCATAACCAACCAGTGTTCGACCAATGTAGTAGATTTCTCACTCTTTTGAGGATTCATCATGTTGTGCCAACAATTCCCCCAATGCAATTGAAGTGGTAGAGATGTAGAGCAAGAGGGGTTTTCCAGGGATAGGTGGCATCAATATTGGTGGGTGGGCCAAGTATCCTTTGATCATATCAAAACCCAACTGACACTATTGATTCCATTTGAAGTGTCTTTCTTTAGAAGGTGAGTGAATGACTGACATTTATCTGCAAGTTGGGCTATAAACCGACAGATAGATTGTAGCTTTCCTTGAAGGCTCCTTAACTGTTTCAGGTTTCTAGGTGGGGGCATATCCATGATAGCTTTTACTTTAGCAGGGTCAACCTCGATACCTCTTTGGGAAACTATGAAGCCCAACAATTTCCTTGACATGACACCAAACACACACTTTTTTGGATTCAACCTTAGCTTGTACTGCTCCAAGCACTCGAAGATCTGGTTTTAGATTTTCCCAGCAATTCATTGACATAATCTTCCATGATAATGTGGATGAGGTCATGGAATATAATAGTCATTGCTTGTTGATATGTTGCCCACACATTTTTAATGCCAAAGGGCATGACATTGTAACAAATGGTACCCCAAGGTGTTGTAAAGGCAGTTTTGTGTTGATCTTCAGGGGCAATTCAGATCTGATTGTAGCCCGAGAAGCCATCCATAAGGGATAACATCTCGTGTCCTACAGTAATGTTGACCAAAATGTCGATGTTAGGAAAGGGGATGTCAGCTTTTGGTCAGGCTTTGTTAAGATCCTAGAAATCTGGGCAAATTCTGATGTCTCCATTAGGTTTACCAATAGGTACTATATTGGAAATCCAATCAGAATAATCAATGGGTTTGATAAAACCAGCATCTAGTAATTTTTCCAATTCCTTTTTAACTAATAGTGCTATCTGCGGGTGCATCTTTCAAAGATTCTGCTTGACAGGTTTGGCATTTGGATGGACATCCAAATGGTGTACAACAAGATTAGGATCCAGGCCGGGCATATCAGAGTAAGCCCATGCAAAATTGTTAACCCCTTCTCGGAGAATTTGGACAATGGTGAGATATTCTTCTTCTGATAAAGATTTGGCTATGTAGGTGATCCTTGAAGTTTCTGCTATCCCCAAATTAACCTCTTGCGTCTCTTCAATGAGAATAGAAGACTGCTCAGATATTTGTGTTCCTACAAGGGGAAGATGAACGTTCTGATCTTCCAGTGCCGTATTGAGGTTTTCACTATCAGATACACCCTTTGTTTTTAATTTTTCCCAGTCAAAAAGTGCCTCAGTGAGATTTTCACTTGATGACCTATTTTTCTTTTGTTTCTTTTTGCTTTGGTGGTTAGGGCGTTCATCTTCCCCCAATCCCATGAGATGTACATAGGTATCCTCTGAGGGAAATTTTTCAATAGGTGTGCTACCTTGTAGGTCATGATCTATAAGTTTAGGATGTTTGAGGGATAAGGTTATGGTGCAAATAGACAAGCATTCGAACATGGCAGGGAGGTCAACATGATTCAAATCATCGTACGCATGTATGATGGACTTTTCCTCTAGTATGTCTTTGATGGAACCGTCGTCAAAATTAGCATTGTTAGAAGAGCTAGAGGATGTCTTAGGGCCCTTTTGTTTAGTATCATAACCCAAGCCCAAATTTTTTGGTCAGATGGTAGTTGCTACAATGGGATGGCATTTTCCTTGTTCTTCCGCACCAAGGCCTCTGCCTTGGTAATGAAAATTTTCAACAAACTTGGAGGCATGTGGATAAAATTATTGAAAGTATTCTATAAGGGGACGTGGTGGCTCAGGTTCTTCTCGATAAACCCATTGACTGATATCTTCTTCCATTTGATCCTGAAGGGATCGCAGATCATTGAATGTTATCGAACCCATGTTCTTGGAGGTGAGTGTAAGTGTCTTTTCTTCCACTTTTGGTATTGGCAGAGTTGGTTGTCCATATGTGTGGGGTGAGGGTGGCATGGTTGCCACATTTAGTGTGGTATGCATTTTGTATTCGCCACATCCCTTGTCTATGATTTGGACCCTGGTGACGGTGGAAGCAGGTGTGGATGATGGTGGAGATGAGGTGTTTAGTGTATTGGTGGATGGGTCAGAATCAGATGTTGGGGATGCCCCCATTTTGACTCCTAGGCAGTAATTTGAATGTGGGAAGGAAGCTTCCAAGGCACGACAATATTCAAAAGGTTGGGGATCAACTTGTATGGTAACCTCGACTCCTTGAAATGGGAACTTTAAACATTGATGATAGGTGGATGGGACTGCTTGCATAGAATGAATCCATGGACGACCAAGAAGGATGTTGTATGGAAGTTCAAGGTCCAGACCATGACACATAGTGTACTGTACAATAGGGACCACTTTAATAGGGAGGCAAATAATTCCTTCAGAATCTCACTCCGTGTCATCATATGCCTTGATGGTAATAACTTGACTTCTTAAATCAGCCTTGGTGTATCCAACCTATTGTATGAATTTTAATATGTAAATATTTAGGGCCGAACCATTATCTACCAGTACCATTTTTACTTTTTAACAATTTATGCCAACCTCGAGATGGAGGGGGCGGTTGTGGTTTGAATCAAGATGTGGCAAGTCTTTCTGGCTAAAGGCTAACTGATAGGTTGATGAGAGATTGCCTACCAATGCTTGGAATTGGGTAGGGTCAATATCATCGGGCACTTGTGTGCTTTGCAAAGCCTTAGTCAAGATGTCTTGATGCACGCGAGTTGACTTAAGAAAATCTAAGATGGATATTTGGGCTGCAGTCTTGCCTAGGTGGTCTAGGATGTTATATTGTGAATTGACGAGTGACCGTTGGGTAGATGGAGGAGCTGCGGGGACTATGATGCGAGTTTGCCAAGTGGTAACAACACATTGTGGATCTTTTCCTTTGACATTTATCATGGATACACATGGCTCTACTTGTTCTACATATGAGACCACACCTTGGTAATTGTATGGCACATTTTTATAGCTGATGTTATTGGTGTTGTTACCTTGCTTATTGTTGTTGTTAGATCCAGGATAAGAATTGGAAGTATTAGGACCCTGATTGTGGTTAGGAAAAGCGTTCTGATCTATTTGGAGTTGAGCATTGGACAAAGATGCTGCGTTAGCATCTACATGAATTTCACCTCGATCGATGAGGCCTTGAATGTAGATTTTTAGGCCTTGACATTTATCTAAGGTATGTCCCTTAATCTTGTGAAATTCACAATATTCGTTGTCTTTAAACCACGCTGGTTTGGGTTTAGACATATCAAGAGGTTTGGTGATAGGATATGTGATGGGATAATTAGCTTGAAGAAGCTTGTTAAACACCATGCTAAGGGGTTCTCCCTATTGAGTGAACTATCATTTGTTCCCCCCTTTGTTATTTTGGTTGGATTGTTGTCGTGGTGCCCCTTGGGGGATGGATATGGCATTCTGGACTGACGGTTGTTGCCGAGGAGGGTATCTTTGTGTGGTAGTGGCCACTTGAACATGTTTGGTGTCAGTGACACCATCATTGACAAAATTTTTAATTCTATTCCAATAAAGAGGTTTATCCCCAAAGGATTTCTCTCTATCAAAATTAAAATGTCTGACTTGCCCTTTCGCAACAAGGGCTCATTCCAAGATGGGGCCCTTCTCCACAAGTGCTGCAAAGGTGGTGATACAATGGAGTTGGAAGTTATGAGCCATATTTGGGTGGGAATTTTTGATAAATAATGTGACCATGTCTTTTTCTGATGGTGGGAATTTCATCCTACTGGCTAAGGCATGGCATCTTTGCAAGTAGCTTGCAAAGGTTTCTCCCTCACATTGTTTTTCTTTTAGGAGATCAAGTGTGTCAACATCCTTCTCTAGATTAAAAGAGAAGTGGGAGACAAACTGTTCAGATAATTGCGCAAAGGTTTTGATAGATCCTTTTTCAAGGCCCATAAACCAATTAAGGGCAACTCCTTGTAAACTTTTAGGGAAAAGTCGGATAAGATAATTGTCATTATGCATGACCTCCTGGCAAGGGGCGTAAAATTATTGAAGGTGGGCTCTAGGGTCCATGGTTCCTTTGTATTTATTGAATTTTGGTATCTCAAAATGTTTGGGAAAAGGAATCAAGGAGATGGAGGGATCAAAAGGATGAGGACATATGTCCTCAAACTTGAATGTTTGTTTACCCGCTCTAGCTTGTAGGTCCTTTAATGGTGATTTTACTTCTTCCAAGTCCTTATTGACGGGAGTCGTGTGAGTCAAAGTGGATTGATTGTATGGATAGTATTGTGGATATGATGAGGATGGCCCTACCATTGTTGGATTGTAGACGGTTTGAGTCAGATAGGAGTGTGTTTTCTGATTATAAGTGGATTGATAGTTGGATGATTGATTGTGATGAGTGGGAGCCACTTGTTGTTGATAGTAGGAAGCGAGGGATGGGTCCTATTGTTGTGTAGAATTTTGGTAATATGTGTAGGTAGGGTCTCTTTGTTAATGTGATGATGGTTGTTGGTAATAGGAAGTGTAAGGTGCCCCCTGATGATAAGTTGGTTGTTGTTGAAAGTAAGGTAGATAGGATTGGTATTGTTGTGCAATGGTGGGTTGTTGCGTGACATATGGGGATGGATCCGATGTTTGTTGGTGGGGATGATGTTGTGGTTGCAAAGGATTGGTGTAAGGTGGCGGTTGGGTATGTGTTTGGTTTTGAGCATTCTGATGAGGATTCATATTGAGATGGGATGGAGCAGTGTATGTGCTAGAGGGATGATAAAGGTACTTAGTAAGCGGGTTATGGTGCGTTTGTGTAGGGATATGCACATGTTGTTGTGGGGGTCGTTGATGCAATGGGTGAGATGAGATATGTTTTTGTTGGGGGACGACCATAAAAGGGTTATGCGGTGGTGGTTGTGGTTGTGAGGTAGGCTGCACTACTTGATGTGATGGTTGTGTGAGAATGGTAGTGTGTTGCAGATGTTGTGGATGCAAGGGTTGAGATGAAGCTAGAGCAGTAGCAGTATGTTGTGGTGGTGCTGGTAGTGTGGTGGGTTGGTGTGGATTGTTTGGAGGTTGTCAAAATGTAGGAGGTAGCACATTGGTAAGTGTAGGTGTGCCCCTAATATTAGAATATGGGGGAGGAAGTGGTGGAGCAGATGGGATGTATGGTGGCATGCCATAGGTATGGGGATCATTAGGATCAGGTGGTGGAATGGTAGATGTTGTGGTCAGAAGATGAGGATATTCTTGGACTTGATGGATGACAACATTTCCAAATTCGGGGTGGTACCAGTTTTCAGTGGGTGCACCTTCAGGACCGTAGGAACCCTCTGGAACATTTTGTGAGGTTTGTGGATCAACAAATTTGGGAAGGGCATATTGTGATGTATCAAAACCAGATGGTGGTTTGACTCCGTTCATGAGTAAGGAGGCAAGGATCTTATCCCCACGTTCATTTAGGAGATGATCTATCATTTGGAAATTGGCAGGATTACTCAGATATTCATCAATGGTGACTTCGGGTTGATTGACCATATTTTCGTCACTGGGTGGTGTGATATTCTGGATGTCGGTGTTTGATTGAGATGAGATGCCATTATGGGGATCGTGTGGAATGTTATTAGGATCTTGAGGGACATTTGGTTGGGAACCTTGAGTTTGTTGGTTTGCCATTTTCTTTTTTGTTTGTGAATGGGCATGAACGTGCAAAACAACTAAGTGATTTTAAGATACAACTTCCAAGGATGATCTAGGTGATGATTTGGATTCATTGATTCGGATTGGATTAGGATTGTAAGATTGGTTGGATGTTGGACCAATTGATAAGATGATGGATCAATTGGTGATGTATCAATTTGATGATTCAATTTTGATGATTTTGATTGGATGATGGGATTTTGATCGGATTTGGATAGATTGGATTGGATTGTTTGGATCAATTGGATAAGATTGGATTAATTGATGATGTATCAATTTGAGGATTTGGATAAGGATTGGTTGATGGATCAATTGATGATGTATCAATTTGATGATTTGGATAAATATTGGTTGATGGATCAATTGATGATGTATCAATTTGATGATTTGAATAAAGATTGGTTGATGGATCAATTGACGATGTATCAATTTGATGATTTGGATAAAGATTGGATTTGATTAGATGATTTTGATTGGATGATGGGATTTTGATCGGATTTGGATAGATTGGATTGGATTGTTTGGATCAATTGATGATGTATCAATTTGATGATTTGGATGAGGATTGGATTTTATGGAAAGGGTCCTAAACCCAATTCGGAAACTACCCTAGGTGACTTAAATATGTTGGTTGATCAGATTAAACTGGCTAAATCAATGATCACGACACCGAATCCGCCTTGAGATAGAAGGGGATTGATTTGGGCCAATGATGCTGACTTACAACACAAATCTGCCTCAAGATAGAAGCAAATTGATTAGGTTGAAGACAATGATTGATATGTAGGATAACGATCAAAATTAACACCTTGGTCAATTTAGGAGATAACTCCTAAAACAAGGTTTAAAGTATTTTGTGTTGAGAGATGATGATGAATGCAAATAGAAGATGTCTTGATGGAAATGTTTAGGTCACACGGTAAGATGGTAGAATGGGTTTCCCAAATTGTGAAATGATCAATGGGAATGTGATAAATGGACGCTTAGAAAGGTTAAATGGAGGCCTGGAATGGTCAAATGGATGTTTGGATTGGTTAAACGATCAAACGGAGACTCGGGGTGATTAAACGGAGGTTTGGAATGGTCAAATGGATGAAACTTTTCATTCAAGAGGGTGTATCCACCCTTCTGTAGTGGAAAATGTCAGAACAGGGGGGCAAGTTCACCCCTCTGTAGTGGAAAATGTCAGAACATGGGGGCAAGTTCGCCTCTCTGCAGTGGAAAATGTCGGAATAGGGGGGCAAGTTCACCCCTTTGCAAGAAAATAGTGATTTTGTTTGGATGATGAGATTATGGCAAGGACTTTGAAAGGACTCAATGAGGCTGACTTATCAAGATTTATTGGTTTTTTTCAGAAAGACACTTTGAACAAGCACAATCCTATGATTAGTGTTAAGGGGTATGGCTAGCAAAGGTATTACTCTAGGATGTACAAGGTTTATAGGGATTCCTCAATATGCACTTGGTACATGAGACACAACCATGAACACCAGTCTATCACAAGCGTGAGTCAAGAACCCTAGCGAGATACTGAAAGGTTCAGACCAACTCTTCACGTCTATCTAGGTATTACCCTAGCTTCGATGTTTTTCCAATTACGATGCAATTGGATTGGGGTACAACTTTGGCTCTCCCCCCTTTTTATACCCCGCTGGTACATGTGGTTGGGATCGTCCCTTGGGGTGATGAAATCCCCAAGCAGGTCCCACTAAGAAGAAGACACTAATCATTTCCAACTATCCCCTCGATCCGCACAAAGTGCAAGGAGAAGGTGAAAACAAATTAATGTCCCATAACACAAAGAAAAATAGACACAACAAACATCAAGTACTAATTCCCCCTAATTATACTAAGTGCACAGATAAAATAGTAAGGAAAACTTTAAAATTCGAATAAAATAAAGGCCCTGCAAGAAAATGTTAGCTGTTTTATCTTTTGTATTTTGTGAATTTCAACAAAAAATACTGCAAAGTATCAACAAGAAATCTGACTTCACCAACCAACAAACAGGGTTAGAGGGTTAGAACTCCAAACAACAAAAAACAGAGGCAAAAACGAAGCTAAAATGCAACTTTTTTTACCTTCCCGAACATGCTGTTTAGGGAAAATCCGCCCCTCTACAGAAAAAGTCAGAAAACGTTGAACAGGGTAGGCAAATCCGCCCCTCTGCAGAAAAAGTCTGAAAATGTTGAACCGAGTGGAAAAATCTGCCCCTCTACAGAAAACAGTTAAAAAACGTTGAATTGGGTGGGCAAATCCGCTCCTCTGTAGAAAAAGTCAAAAAATGTTGAATTGGGTGGGCAAATCTTCCCCTCTACAGAAAAAGTCAAAAAAACGCTGAACCAGGTGGACAAATTTGCCCCTCTATAGAAAAAGTCAGAAAAACGCTGAACCGAGTGGGCAAATCCGCCCCTCTATAGAAAACAGTTAAAAAAATGTTAAACCGGGTGGGCAAATCCGCCCCTCTACAGAAGACTGGAGGGCAAGTCTGCCCCAAGGCAAGTTCACCCCTTGACGGGGCAAATCCGCCCCTCTGTGACCTGAACCTGCAAAAAACTTAAACAACAACAAACGTAAAGCAAAGAGACCCGTTTGTGGGTCCCATCGGGCATGCTAGAAATGTGATCTCCTAATGTAAGATGCTAAATAACTAATGATGCAATAATAAGAAATAACACAAAAGAGGACACCTCAATGATTAGCCTAAAGAATTGATAAAATGAAAGCAAGATGAAATAAATTGAGCTTGATTATACCTTCATGCTGCTTCTTCCTTGGTTGACCCTTGATCTTTGGATGTCTTGTGTGCTCCTTGGATGGCTATGGAGTTAAATGGATGCAAGATGCAAGATGGATTGATGAAAAATGCTATGGAGATGCTAAAATGCTGCAAATGATAATTTGGCAAGAGTTTGGTAGCAAAAGACTTGATCCATTTTTTGAGAGAAATGAGGGGGTATTTGTAGGATAAGTTGAATTCTCTAGAGAATTCAATGGTTGAGATTGATCCAACAAAGCCAAGATGAAGGGCTATGGTGAGTTGAGGACTCACAAGACCTCACATCTTGACATGTGGAATGTGAGATGGCCTAGGGTGGGATGATGTGGAAATGAGGTGGAAGAGAGGTACATGATGTGGATGAAGGACAAGTACCATGTAGGTACCTTGGGGGATGAGAAGAATTCCTCAAAAAGGAACTTCTTGTCCCCAAATGAGCATGAAAGAGACATTTAAGGAATTTTAGAATTCCTCAAAAATCTCCATAGGAAAAGGGGAAGTGGTTGGAGAAATAAATGTGAATTAAAAATTCACATTCTTAGGAGAGTCTATTGGATAAGAGAGGGTTTCCAAAAAGCTGGGGATTTGTCACATGTGGGTGATGTGACAAGTCAAAGGTTTTAGAAGTCCTTGGCACATGTAAAGTGACAAGTCAATTCTTCTAGAACTTGCATGGGGATAGGGTAGACCTTGGAAAGATAAAAGTGAATTAAAACTTCACATGGGGAAGAGGGGAGCCTTGGGTGAATAAATATGAATTAAAAATTCACATGGGAAAGAGAGTCAAGGCCAAAAAAGGCAAGTGGAAAGGTTGACCAAAAAGGGTATGCCAAATGTGGCTAATGATTTTGATTAAAGTTGTGCAAACACAAGATTATGATAATTAATGAGATATTAGAGGCAAGTGGGAGATTATGGAGGATGTGACACTAACCTTGATTAAGTGGTGCACATCATAATCACAGATTAATTAATTTAATCCGGATTAAAAGAGGATTATGGAGAATGTGACAAGGAGAGAGAAAAAGAGGGATTAAAAATTGGTTTTAATCCAAATAGGTCAAATGACTAAATTAAATTAATTGTCCTATTTATTTAATTTAGAGAAGAAAAGGTGTAAGGTAAAGTATTTAATTATTCAATTACATACTTTAGGAACCTTAGACAAAAAATGAAATAATGATTAAATAAATTATTTAATCACTATTAATGACATAGATGAATAGTGTAGACGATTTTGATCATCTGGAAGTGATCAAATTTAGATGTCTACAACAATGTTATAAAAGACGGGTCTCTTTGAAGAGTCAGTAAGCAATCTCTTTCTTCCCTGTATGACATCTTCATTCCTTGCTTTCTAAATAAACTATAAAATATTAGAGGACACGCATAACCAAAATAACTTAGCAGTTTTCCCTATCTTTATATTATGATTAAACAAAATCTTCTTAGACAATAGATGTCCATTGGTGGTCCAAATATCTTGCTTACTGCAAAATATTTCCCATATTTCTTTAGCAAATGTGCATTCAAAGAAGATATGATTAATTGATTCTTGAACTCTACATAAACTGCATGTTGCAATATCATCAGTTTTATTTTTAAAAGAGAGTTTATGTAGAGTGAGGAGCCATCTAAAACCAGCTTGTTTAGCTTCAATTTGTCTAGCATAGTTTTTTTGAAAGACCTTTTGCCATTGATTTATGTCCCATTGTAATTTCCAGGTTTGATTCAAATGATCAGCCAAATCAATGTGTTCTATTAGCATATTATATAGTTCTTTAACTTTAGTCTTTCTTATGTTAGAGCCACTTTTCCATTGAAATTATTTAAACTAATTAGAGTCATTCTTGGTTTTCATAAGGAATTTTAGCCAATTACAAGCCTCTCTAAGGATTGTGTATGTTCTCCAATAAGAAAGGGGTAATCCAAATTCAACATTCAGATCATTCCATCCCTTCATCCTTTCATCCTTCAAAATATCATTGAAGTGCCTAATGCCTTTGACTACCCACCCTTTTGCAAAGAAGTCTTGGATCAGTGCCAAGGGTTTCCCTTTGTGCTTTAGATTCCACCAAATAGACCTGCGAGTCTAGACAACCCCAGAGCCCCCATTGGTGAACTAGTGATTATCTAGATGCTTTTTCACCATTTCCCAGGCCTTCCAGATTGTCCTAAAAACATTGGACCCTGCAAGTAGCATAACCTCCTCACTACTAAGGATATCACTGATAGGCAAGGACTTCCAAGCCTTAGCAAGCTTAGGAACAACTCTGATTATGTTGTGTCAGACCAAAATTTTCCAAGGCTCCTCCCCTTCCAAAGCCCCTATGACCCATTTTGAGGCTAGGGCAATGCCCTGCAACTTTAAGTCTTTCAGCCAAAGCCCACCTTTAGACTTTTCAATGGTACACCATTCCCAATTGACTTCATGCCTCTTTCTCTTCCCTTTCCCATATGACTAGAGAAAAGCCCTTATTCTTTTCTGAATTTCATATCTTTGATAGGAGTTAAAGAACCACACAGAAACAAAATAAATGCTATATAAAGAGAGGATCTTCTGACAGATTTCTATTCAACCAGCTAATGAGAGAAATTGCCTATTCCACTTGGAGATTTTCCTTCCAATTTTCTCTTGAATCCAATGCCACATCTCCTTCAAATCTGGCTCCACAACAAAGGGGATCCCAAGATACCTTACTATTTTATGAGGGCCACCCCACTGAAGCCCAAAATTGCTAATCCAATATGAGGGGCTATCCTTCCATCCCAACAACCAAGACTTAGATGGGGCAAGCTTTGCACCCGAGGCCAAGCAAAAAATTTCTACCTTCCTCATCAAATTTGCAAAGTTCCTTTCTTCCAACTATAATAGAGTTGTTACATTTTTAATAAAAAATCTATAAATCAATTGTCACGAACTTGATAGGCGTTTCTTAAAATCTATTTTTATATAAATTATAAATATATCAATCATATAAATTTAGTACTCAACCATTAGTTTATATAATATTAATTAAAAATACTAGATCACTAAAATAAAATCAATCATATTATAAATGCCCACCATTCATTCAAATAATAAATGTCAACCGTTCACAAAATATAACCCTAAAAGCAACCATTACTTTTTCATGTTGATGCTAAAAGGTCAGCAACATTTAATAAAGTTATCCTTTAAATCCACCCTACTCCGCCCTAATTTAATATCAAATTTATCCAATAGGAGTATACTAAATTCTACTTTAATTTAATTAAATTATAAATATATGAATCATACAAATTTAGTATTCAAATGCAACTAATTCATATAATATTTAATTCTTTAATTTATATAATATTAATCTTAGATTAATTATTTTTGAATTTAATTTTAAAATTATTACATAAAAGTTTCAAAGATAAATCACAAAATCTTAAATAATATAGATCCATTTAAAAAAATTAAAAAAAACATTTGATCTAATCATCACTTATAAAGTATATACGACTGTAATAAATATATATCTGATACATTTTACATAAATAAACAACAACTAGCTTAAGAGATATGATTAAGCATCAAATTTAAGCCGTCTAAAAGAAATCTTTTCTTGTATAATTTTATTCCTCGTCTTTGTCCTGCTTTTCCTCCGCAGCTTTGTTTGCATGAGGCAATGTATGATCTCTCAACATAAATTTGTTTTGATTGTTGTTCAGCTGCTCAAAGATACAAGTGTCTCCTTCCTTTATCTTATTATCACGTACAAAATCTCTCCACCCAAAACAAAAGACATGCCTAGTCTTGTCCTTAATAAGGCATCGTACCTTCCATTCCTTACACTCTCCATACAAAAGGACAACTTCACTATTTTGGTTTGGCAGTTGAATTGGATTTTTCCGTGCTCTTGGGAATGCCTGCATTCCAAAACCATGGCAGGAACTAAGTTACTTAACCCAACAAATCATTGGATTGCATTTATTTACTGCATTCTTCTTAAACTTTAGAATTCACACAAATGAAGATGTCCATATTAGACAATTAGAGATCTATCAGACAAAATGAAGTAATAAAAGCAATTGAGTACACTGCATATTGTTCACCTATGAACTATCTCTTTGTAGACTCTTCACTCCTAATTTAAATTTGAAAACATATATAACCAAAGAAAGCACATAATTTGATCTCACTAGATAGAATCTTCCACTTATATTCCATGATTTAATAACCCTTGAACAAAAGAGTTTATCTGATTTGAAAGGAGCAAATATTCTAGTGTCATATGCTTCCTAGAGGAGAAACAATGTCCATGATTCTTAGATGAATAGCCTGCAATAAATTAACTTTGTTGTTATACCACTTCCCCTAATAAAAATAGGATCCGAATGCCTATTTTAAAAGTTCAAATAAATTATGGAGCTTTAAAATTTAATAAGCTCTCTATTTTTGGACAAAAAATTTTCTTACCAAGAAAAGAGGATTTCCTTTTCCTCCCTCATTTTTTATCCCCTAGTTCAGATGTATCATTGTTTTCCTCATCAGAAACCAAATCAATCAGTACCTTTGGTTGATTAGGGCTTCTCTTATCTAAACCAGTGTTTGTTTTCTCAAGTTGAAGAGCACTGATATTTTTCACACACCCACTTGTTTCAAATATATGAACCTTGAAACACAACTTCGATATATACTTGAACACAACAAAATCTCCCAATTTCAGCCCATGATAATTGATAAATTTTTCCCACCCATCTCAGAATTCTAGTTGATTGTTTGAACCCCTTAACTATACATCCCAATCTTTCCCACTTGGGCCTTGCAACACCATATATTCGTTTCTATCATTTATAAACTATGAAGCAAATGTAGGAGGAATCCTTTGTAGTAAACACATTACATAATTTGTTTTTACAAATTTTAAAGTGTATATGAAATCGAAGCATTCAGTATATAATTTACCAGTTTTTCTGCAAAGTCTCCGAGCATAACTTTGAAGAAGGAGACACACCTATCAAAGCGCTCTTTCTCATGGTGTTTACCATGATTTCTAAAACATTTTTGACTCCACATCTTGCAGGTTGGGCTTAAACATCACACACTAAGCATTGACTTAGTGTGTGCTGTCTCATGTGGGCCCTACTTCTTATCTCCATTTCGTTTTGGTGACAATTCCGTTGGTTTGCATCCGTTTTAATGTTTATTTATATTATTTCACCATCACATCTCCGTGTATTGGTGAATACCGTTATTCATTTTTTTCCCTTTGTTCTTTTTTCGCTGATAACCATATTATTTTACTACTATTTACACATAATAACTATAATATTTAAGTTCTTTTTTAATTTGAATACTTAAACTTATTTTGTAATTATATTTAATATATTTATATTACTATTCAATGTTTATTAAATATTGTTAATTATTAATATAAATATTATAAAATTTTATTTATTAATATATTTCTATAATGATATATTATTATTCAAATAATATTGATAAAAGAGGGGTAAAAAATTTATTGAAATTTAGAACACCGCATTACAACCAAGATCAAGAGCCAAAGACAACCCACAAAACAAAGAAATAGAAGCAACCAACCAACTACAAACTCCTGTCTTCCTCCAGTAACCGGTCCAAATCCTGTCGTAACTCGGGAGAAACCTGTCTCTAATCTCAACCTTCCAGCCATCAACATGCTCTGAAGCCCACCTGGCCAAGCAGTTTGCAACCCAATTCCACTCCCGTGGAATATGAACAAAGGACACAACCTCCAACATAGAACTAACTTGAAGAATCCACTAAACCACTTCCACTAGCTACCAGTTAATACCAGTCACCTTTCGGTCATTCACCAAATTAATTAAAATCTGATAGTCCACTTCACAAATAACCTTTCTCCATTCGAGAGAAAGAGCCTTCTCCACTGCATAAAGAATAGCCAAACCTTCCATATAATTAAGAGTCTGAGCCCCTTC
The DNA here is from genome assembly GCA_007115665.2 of Sequoiadendron giganteum. NCBI lineage: Eukaryota > Viridiplantae > Streptophyta > Pinopsida > Cupressales > Cupressaceae > Sequoiadendron > Sequoiadendron giganteum. The sequence continues at coordinate 911,587,274 of CM021100.1, read as the reverse complement.
ATGCATCGAAAAAAGAAAGATAATCGACGCTGAAGAATCTCTTCCAATTCCTCCAATCCCAGCAGGCCCAGGATTACCCCTAGAAGAGCCATCAATATTAATCTTCAGAACTCCATTCAGAGGCGGTAACCACCTGCCCACCCACTGGATTCTTTGCTTTCCGTGTCTGCAGAATCTGCTACCAATAGAAGAAGAAGGAATTTCTTATAGACCCAGTCTTTCCACCACCTCAGCATCGCCTTTCTCTAGAGGGAAGACCATCTCACTTTTAGTTGCAACCAATTCTTGAATCATGCCTAACAAACGCCACTGCACTTGCTGAACCATCAACGTCTCCACCTGGAAGATCCTATGATTCCGCTCTAGCCAAATTTTCCAAAGAAGAAAGGTAGGACCAACATACCAGAAATCCTGCAAAAAGGAAGCCATCAAGGGAGGTCTACCCATACTATCCCAAAACTCAATCAAAGAAGAAGCATGAGCACAGGGCCTCTTCCAGACTCCCCACCAAAAATGCCAAAGTTGAGAAACAAAGGGGCACTGAAAAAACAGGTGTAAAGAATCGTCCTCCTCATTTCTACATAAAACACACATAGAAGGCCCCATAAATCCATGCTTATGAATGTTATCCCAGGTTAAGCATCTCTTCCAAGCCAAGGTCCACACAAAGCAGTTGCATTTTGGCCAGGAGAGCTTGTTCCACACTCTTTTCCACCAATGAACCTCCCCGCCATCCAACCTTTAAGCCAAAAGAACTTGATAGCCAAAGGCAATAGAAAAAACCCCCTTAGGATTGTGGTTCCACGTAAGGATATCCTCTCGCAGGAGAGAACAACAATGCCTTCTGCAAAGGATGTTATGAAGCTCAATGCTCCTTTTTACCAACCCAAAATCCGACCATTCTGAGGGATCCTTCCAATAAGCCACCCCCAGCTGGCCCCTAAAAGAGAGAGATTTGAAGTCACTAACCCTAGCGCATCCAACAACAAAAAATATCTGACACAAAGGAACCAAGTCGGGGAATTGAGAGATAAGGGGAGGTCAGCCATCCCAAGAGTCCGACCAAAAAAGGGTATCTGAGCCTCCTCTTCAAATCCAAAATAAACCATCCTTGATAAGCTTGGCACCCTTCTGTAGAGTAGACCAAATCACCGAGCCCTTCCCCTCTAAAGGGAATCTAGGGAGATCCTGATGAGGGATTCCTGAGAAATACTTATGGGCTAAGATCCTGGCCCAGCTTTGGTCCTACTCCACACACCATCTCTAGTACAACTTAGCAGCCATAGCCATCCCCGTTAGAGTTGATTGACGAAGACCAAGACCACCATACTATTTGGGGCTACACACAACATCCCACCTGATGAGGCTCCACTTGGAAGAAGTCAAACTTCCAACCCATAAAAATTGTCTTTCAAGAGCTTCTAGCTCCTTCAAAAAACCCATCAGACCCACCTACATCATCCATCTATAAGTTGGGAGGGCTTGCACCACCGACTTGAGAAGTTGAACCCTTCCAGCAAAAGATAACCATCTATGGGTCCAATGGTTAACTTTCACTTGAAATTTATCAATAATACCCTGCTAAGAACCTTTGGGAAGTTTTCCAATAGATATAGGAATGCCCAGATAAGTCAAAGGGAGAACTCCTATCTGAAACCTCAAAATATTCGCAATCCTTCTCTGAATGGGAACCAGAGTATTGAAAAGGAAGATGGAGGATTTATCTTCATTAATCAACTACCTCGAAGCTTTAAGATAAACATCCAACACCTGCCTCAAATTAGTAGCTTCCCTGATAGAAGCAATCCCCATCAAAGTAGTATCATCAACAAACTATAGGTGAGACTACGGGGGCAAACCTCCCCCCACTTCCAACCTTAAATGATTCCCATCTCGACCCTTCTTCTCATCAAGCAGCCAAGCCCTTCAACAAGAAGCAAAAATAAGTATGGGGAGAGTAGATCCCCTTGACGCAAACCCCTAGAAGCATCAAAAAGCTTAGAGTGGCTACCATTTATCAACACCGAAAAAGAGACAAAAGTGACATAGCTCATGACCCATTGAATCCACTCCTCGCAAAATTCAAAAGCCGCCAGAACCTTCCTCATAAAAGACCATCTAACCTTGTCATACGCCTTGGCCATATCCAACTTAATGAACATAGCATTCTCATGGGATTTAGCCATTGAATGGATAGTCTCCGTAGCTATAACAACCCCATCCAGGATTTGGCGTCCCTCCACAAAACCACTCTGCTCCTCAGAAATTAGCATTTTAAGCCACTTCTTCAACCTTTCAGCGATCAATTTTGAGATAATTTTATATACCACATTGCAGAGAGAAATAGGCCGATACTGAGTTAACCTATACACCCCCTCACATTTGGGGATAAGGGCGAGGAAGGTGGAATTCATAGCATGCAACATTTTCTTATTCCTCTGGGATTCATGTACAACCACAAGAAGGTCCAGCTTTATGATATCCCAGAACTCCTGAAAAAATTCAACTGGGAAACCATCGGGTTTGGGAGATTTTCCTTTCTTCATCTAGAACACAATCCCTTCCAACTCCTCAAGAGAGATCTCTCCCATCAATTGTTCATTCATCTCCCCGGTCACTAATTGGGGAATGCATGAGAGAACCCGAGCTTCCTCCTCAGAGCCACCAGGTAGCTCCTCCCTAAATAAAGAAGCAAAATACTATGATGCCTCGGCAAAGATTTCCGAAAAAGAGGCAAGATGATCCCCCTATCATTCACAATAACAAAAATGGAATTACCATGCCTCCTGTCCTTCACAGAATTAAAGAAAAAGGCACTATTTTTATCTCCAACTTGCAGCCATTCCACTCTAGCCTTTTGCTTCCAATAGATCTCTTCTCACAATTCACATTCCTCAACCACTTTTAAAGCCCTAGCCTCCTCTCTCAAAAACTCCTTCATAACTCCCTTCTCCTGAATCACCCTCGTAATTTGATTTAGCTTAGTTTGAGCCACATCCTTATCCTGAAAGATATTACCAAAACATTGGCGGTTCCACCTCTTAAGCTGATACTTAACAAAATGAAGAAGCTTAGCAAAGGTGTACATAGCCATACCAAAAGCAGGTCATCTGATCCTCCACCAATCAACAACATGGTCAAAGAGAGTAGCATCCCTTAACCACATCAACTGGAACTCAAACGAAGGAGTCCTAGGCATATCAACCGAAACAATACTAAGCATAATAGGCCAATGATCAGAACCCCTCCAGTCAAGAATCTCAAAACAAGAAGACCATACACCTCCAACCCAGTAACAAGAAACTAAGAACCGGTCCAGCCTATCAGCAACATAGTTCTCTCCAATCCTTCTATTGTTCCATGTGAAACACCCATTACTAGGTTTCACATCATAAAAATTTAAGGATGAGATACTATCCCAAAGCAACATAGCAGAAGACTCCAACCTTGTTGTTCCACCCCATTTTTCAGATAACTCAATAATGGCATTGAAGTCTCCAGACAAATTCCATGGGTGATAAGGAACCAAACTGCGAACAAAATGAAGATGGGCCCAAAGAAGTTGCTTACCGTGAAGCTCAATAGGAGCATAAACATTCGAGAATAAGACCTTTTCTCCCATCTCAAAGCTAGAGGCCACAAAGGAGATAGATGATTTAGAGGTCGTCCACCATATGGGGCCAATCTTTCGAGGGTTCCATAAACAAGCCACCCCCCCATAGGAGCCAAAGGCCCCAATACACTGGCATTCACCACTTCTCCACAACTTAGGTAATATACCCAACATACTCTCAATCGATAATTTAGTCTCTTGTAAAAAGAGGATATCAAGAGATTTACTTTTGATCAAATCCCGAACAAATGTTTGTCTAGGGTCACTATTCAAGCCCCTAACATTCCATGAGAGAACAATCATTTCGAAGGGTAAGAGAAATGAGAATCGAGGGTCTTGACTCCCCCTGATTCCATGAAAGTCTCACCAGCAATCTTTAGCTTTTCCAAGTCCTTCTTCTGACCTAGCTTTCAGGACTTTTCACTCACACCTTTCTTTGGATCCTTTTGTTGTTGAATACGCAAATGAGAAGAGGAGAGAGAGCTCTTCCCCATATCCAAACCTTCCTTCATGGACCTAGGGGATCCCCCACTTCCAGACTTCGTTACCCTAACAATATCATCTGATCCTATCTGAGCAAGCGAAGGTTGATCAATATCCATCTACCCAACCCCCACATCCTGCAGAACCTGCATAGCCTCAAGAGGAGGTCCTTCCTGTCCAGCACCGAAAGTCTCCTGATCCAAATTAATCAAACCCAGGTTCACTTCCTGCTGAGTGAGATCATCCAACACCTCAAACCTGTTAAAAGTATTGTCATCCTGCCTTTCCTTGAAAGTCCTCTTTTACCCCTTGTTCATATTTCGAGCCTTGACAGGGACAAATCCATCCTCACCATCTCCATCACTTGGAATAGTCTCCTTCACCTTATCAACCCTAGGTGGGTAGCGGTGAGGCATAGAGGGCTGCTGTATCACTGGCTTAGCCCTAGGGCACTTGAGCTGCAATTTCCCTTATTCATGACAAAATCGACAATGAAAGGGAAGGGTCTCATAGTCTAGTTGTTGAATCCAAGTATAGGAACCTGCACAAACTTCCATAGAATCTAGCAATGGCTTGCTTAAATCAATTTCCACACATATACGGGCAAAATTCATTACCTTTTTGAACTGTGTTTGCTATGATATACCAACAAGCTTACCGAGCATTGAAGCCACCAACTATAGTACATCCTCTCGCCAGCATTCCACTGGAAACCATGGCAACCTAACCCACACTGGAACTCAATTTGGAAGTTCCTCAGTTGGATTGAAATCCACATGCCATGGCTTTATAAGCAAACCCACCTAGTTATAAAAATAGGGACCACCTTCAAAAATCCTATCCGATCAGCCATGCAATCAAAGGACACCATAAAATAGTTGTTCGCCAGGAGCCTAATCTCCATCTCTCCTACCGACAACCACGTCCTCTGAGCCCAGAATTCCAGAAATTGCAGCGAGACTCTCAAACCCATAAACTTGCAATAAAATGAATGTTTTGAATAGTATTCAATATCATCAACAAGCATCTCCATCGAAATAACCAATTTCGGCATCTCTTTGCACCTCTCTAAACACCCATTAATCTTCGTAATCCAAGATCCCCCAGCCGAACTCGAACCAAACATATCCCGCTCCAAAGAAAATAAATTATTATCAATTATCTTCACATCCTATACCAGAGGCTTCAAACCAAATGCAGAGCGGAAGTCCATCTTGGGACTAGCCCCGAATGATTCCCCACCAGACATTGAGGCAAAAAATATTCTAGGGCGGGCATGCAAGGCCAAAAACGAAAAGAAAAAAGAGAAAGACCACAACACTAAGAGAACCAGTTACCCATGCACACCCCACACTGATTCATAAACGACAAAAGCACAACCTTACAAGGCCATGACACCTCTAGGCCCGAGGCCTCTGTACGCTACCCCAAAGAAAGAGCTCCAAAGAGAAAACCCCACACGGGCCAATGGACCCCACACGGATCACAGAGAAGGCAAGGCCCGCAGCCCACACAACCCAAATGACACCCGATCCACCCAACAACCCAGCTCCCACGAAGAAAGCAAGTTCCAACCAGGAAGAAGGTGGGCTGCGAGTCGCAACCACACCCCACACACCCTACGCGACACCCAGGGAAGAAACCAACATACAAGGAATAAGAATGTTAACCCAACCCCTCCAAAAAATAGCAGCGCCCCCCTCCACGTGCGCACATGCATGGAACAAAATAGAGCTAGGGCATGAACTAGCTCGGGTTGCAGATCGCACCAACCTTCCGAGCCTTTTTCGAGCTTATCCTTAAAACTCTATTATTCAAGTAATATTAATTATTATTAAATAATAATTATTTTTATTTGGCTGATAACAATATTATTTTTAGTTGTCACTTATTGTCATTGGATAATTAGTAAATATAATATTTAAGCAATTATTTAATTTGATTACATAATTTTATTTTATTGTTATATTTAATATATTTTATTATTATTCAATATTTATTATATCATATAACTATTAATGATAAATATTATAAAATTTGATTTATTAATATATTTATATAATGATATATAATGTATTCAATATTAAAATTTTATTATGATTCAAATAATATTAATTATCTTTGAATAATAATTATCTTTTTAATAAATATTAAATATATTATATTTACTAATTATAATTAATATATAATATATTATTTGAACTACCAATATATATAACTAAATATTATTTAAAGTATATTTAATACATTTAAATTATAAATAAATAATATTATTAATTATACATCAATATATAATATAATATATTTATTCACATAATATAGTATTTAAAATGTTAATATATATTTATTAATTATCATTAATATATAATATATTATTTAAATTATAACGAAATGTATTTATTTAAATGATTATTATTTAATCATTATCAAATAGTAATTTAAATATATTAAATATAGTTTAAATGATAAATTATAGATAATTATTAAAAATATAACATATATAATCATATAATATGTTTAATATTATATAATGATGATAAAAAATATATAATAATAAATAATAATAATTAATAATTATTATTAATATTAAATAAGTTATATATGATCATATAAATATATTAATAATCAATATTATTTAAACTATATTTAACATAAAATATTAATATTAATGATAACATATTATTACTAAAATAATATTAAATATATAATATATTTAATATTAATGATGTTATATTTAATCCTATATAATAATGAGAATAATTGTATAATACTAATTAATAATTAATAATTATTATTAATATGAATGTTAAATATATTATACATCAGTATATAAATATCTAATTTATTTATTAATTATTATAAGTATTATTAATATTAAACAATTATCATTAATATATGATACATTATTTATGATCAAATTCACACACACAATATTAAATATATTATCATTAATTATATAATATCATATAACATCAATATATATAAATATTAATATTAAAATTTTGTAATTAAAATTAGATGTACTACATGATTAAATGTATTAATAATTAGCATTTATTACAATTTTTATGCCATCATATTATTCAATTGATTGGTGAAAGGAATAAGTTAAACTTTGACTAATTAAGTACACCCATAAGATCTATTTAACTTCTTCCTTTTACTAACCAATTTCTCTTCCATCTAATAGTTCAAATTATAATCGTTTGAGAAAAATATATTTCTTTATAATTTAAATAATATATTATATATGATTAAATATATTGATACTTAGTTATTAATATTGTTTAATAATCATGAAATAATAATTAAAATATATTAAATATTGTTTAAAAATATTTAATTATTATTATATATTTCTTGATAGTTTAAATAATATATTATATATTAATTATCATTATTAAATATAATGTATTAAAAATATAATGAAAAATAATTATTATTCAATAACATTATTAAACATTAAAAATTAATGGGGTTGGGGCCTTAGCTCGGTTGGCTAAAAATCTTTCCTGTTACAGGAGGTTGGTCATGAGGTCTAGTCTCCCACATTCAATAATAATAACCAACGTACAAAACGGAGATATATAGTAGGGCCCACATGAGACAACACACAGTAAATCAATGCTTAGTGTGTGATGTTTAAGCCCAGCGCATCCTGCATGGTATAAAAAGCTCCCCCTTGTTTCTTCATCTTCCATGGCAAACCTAGATGCAAAGTTTATAAAGATACAACAACACAACCAAAGTCTGAATGACTGACACTTGAAGAAAAGAGAGTGCAGACAGTAATGATGAATTTTATCATAATCTAGTCTTGTCCTACCTTCCAATCATAGAATCATCTCCAATCCCCTCTATCATTCTCTTCCCACATGAATATCTCCTCTCACGATAACATCTATCTATTATGCTTTGTTGGGCATCCATATTATTGTTTCAAATAGGCAGGGAGAACAATGGAAATGTTTGTGGAATTTCAACTTACTCGAGTTAATCTATTCATACTTCAACTCATCATCTTCCACACAATTTCTTCTCCTTTCCTGCAAATTTCTTCTCTCACATTTTTCTCCACAAAACCTCTATTGGTGACGTCTTGAGAGGGAAAAATAATATCCCCAAACTACTTGAAAACATCCTTCTGTGGTGGGTCGTGAGTCCTTTTTCTCTGCTCGCCATATCTTCTCGCATCTTGTAGTCTTATCATGCAGAAGAGAAGAAGGGATGCCCATACATTCACGAGGGCTTTTATATATAATATAAAAATCTTATATTAAAAATTATATTATATTTATATAATATATAATAAATTTATATATTTTATATATTATTTTTTAATATATATTTTATATTATATATAATATTTTACGTCGAAAGCATATCAATATGAAACTGTCCAAGCTAAATTCTATAGCCTACGGTGTAAGAGTGGTCAAGATACGCCTACTTTGATCACACCCGTTCACGTCTTTGTCTCTGAGGCATTAATGGTGTATGTGCTATATCTAATTTTCACTTGCCGAAACCTTCTTTCCAAGCTGCAGCTCGCCAAATTGGAGAAGTAAAAAGTCAATACCAGCAAGTGTTTGGAGGAGTTGCTACCAAGATAGGTAGGGAAAGCATGAACAAACTGTGAATAATAGGCAAAAAGAGGACGAAAATTTATGAACTTGTGAGATTCGTTTAATCGTCTTCAGATTCCATAGATCTTGTGAGTTATTTCTCATCTACTCAGCATCGCCGCGTTGATTTGTTTCCTTTGTTTTTTATCATTGTTTATTTAATCTATTCAATCTACCGCCTTCATGCATCTAATCTCGGTACATTGATTGTGCGTTGATATTTTCCTATTGTATATCCGTTATTGCTGGAAGTGCATATGCAAAGGTGATAATTGATTGTGCTCTGAGACCTTACAAGATAAGCCTCTTGGGCCTAATAATCCACCCAGGTTTAAGAATAACAATCTGTACAGAAGAGATGTAGATACCCCAATAGATAACTGCCCTTTCTGCATACTATGAAATCAAGCATACCAAAAGTTAATTCTGAATCTACTACTCTACTTTTCTCCTATTCAAGAAATGTACCGAGTTGTAACTAACTTGGACGGTATACACATGGCCTCTAGAGCCTCATCGCGCCATGCATCATGGAGATTAGGTGAAAAAACAAACTTAAATATAGTACTCTTCTAGCAAAATTTAGCTACCAATTAATATCTTCCTGCTTCTCAAACTTCCTCTTTACTATTTATTTTTCCAAGGAAAACATTCAAGGTGAAAAGTAAAAAAATATCATTTTGTAATCAATACTCTATTAACAGAAACATAAGGAAAGGCCTAGAAAAAAATGTTTTAGGAAAGAGATGCTCCCAAAATCCCTTCTTCCTAGCCCAACTCTCACTCGTTGTGGCCACCAAACACAAATTCTCAATTCAAATTACTGAAGGAGTTTTCAATTCATAGTCCTTCACTTAAAGGCAAAGATGGGAAAATTTGGCCAAGCAGCATCATAATTTCAACAGGAGGGCATGGGAAATTTTCTCAAAGTTTCAAATTTCCTCATTCTTCAACTAGAAAAAACTCCTAGCTATCAAACCTCATTTTCTGGAAAAGCTCGTCTCCTGTGGTTGGACTACATTATGCTTCTGTAAGCTATTTTCTTTTCAAGTCCGTTCACAATAGGTTAGTATCTGCTAATGAAATGAAGGGACTTTGTCCGTATTCGAGCGAATTTAGTTATAGCAACAGCCAGTGGTTTGCCACGTTGTAGAAGTTTCAAATCCTACTTTGGCATCAGAAAATCTCACTATTGGTACTCCAGGTATCTTTCCAATTAGGTGTGAGTGTCCATCCAAAGCCGAAATTAGGAAAGGGCTCAATATGCAGATAACACATTCTCTCGAATCCATCAGTCATATATTTGATGCAGATCTCGAGGATTTGAAGTTTGCGAATGATATGCCTTTAAATTGAATTTCCAGGGTGCTAGAAATTGAATACCAAATTTAGTATACCTCTTGTTATTGAATACCAAATTTAGTATACCTCTTGTTTGGTAGTTGGATTACCTGGAGAGTAAATTACTAAAGTATAATATTTTCCAATGTAGTATTAGAGCTACAGGCTCTTTGTAATCAACACACTTTGTTATGTATATTGTGTTGGTGCTCTTCACCCTGTTTTAAAGTAATAAAATTATTTTTACAGTTTAACATCTGGTTTGAATACCCATTTGGGCCAAACAAATCTTGACAAATCTGTTTCCATTGCCATAACCTTGAAAGAGTTCAGGATTGAGAGTTTGCAGCTCCTCCCATGGCCAAAAAAGATCGTTTCATCAATGATTTACACACCCCCACCAAATTGTTTAACAATTTATTTAGTTCAGTGTGAAAAATGTTATTTATAAAAAAAATGTTTTTGTCAAATGTTGTATATTTGCAAATATTTTTTTGGTTGTATTTAACATATTTATACTTTGTTTTGCTTAAAGAATGGTAGATTATATATTATCACAAATAAAATAGTTACCATTGAAAATTGAAGTTCAAGATATTTATATTTGCAGCTCTGTTTTTTTATCTTTAACTTATTTACTATAATATTTATTTATCTTCAACTTATTTAGTATTTTATATTGTAACAAAATATGAAGAAGCCATAACAATAATTCACATAGACTTCTTAATTTATATTTTAATGCTATAGACACCTAAACTAATACCCTGAACCACAACAAAATATGTTAATTTATATCTTTAGATTTTCTTGCCTCTTTGAAACTTGTATAATTTGCACAAATTTGTACACAAAATCTAATCAAACAAAAAATCATTTACATTTACTTTATTAATTATTTCATTTGGTTGTTGTGTCCAAAATTTTGAAGTAAATTTTACAAGTATGTATATTTAGAAATACAATTTAAGATTTTTAAATATATAGTAAATGATAAAAACATTATTTTTCATATTTTAGTTACTTCACTTGCATTCAAATGTCTAAACTGTTATTTTAGATTTTTAAAATAATTTAAATAGCTCTATTTAATAGCATCTTTTATGTTATCGTGTTATCTTATAGCTCTATTATTTTATTATACAAGTACATATTCAAAGTTACAATCACGAAAAAAGAAAACAAATGGCTAAAATTGATAATGTTACACATGGTAAGAAATTATGATAATCTACTTTGCTATAGTGTGGATTTCAATGCTTATCCATATTGATGTTTAAGATAATAAAATCAGTTAACATTAGGTGTTATTTTAAATTTACTACATCCAGGAATGGCACTTCCTCGTCAATGGACCGATATCATTTGCAAAAAATACAAACAGTTGTTCGAAATGTACACAGTGTCCAAGGTTTCGAGGTGTAGGCAATGGAAGGCACAGTGTAGGAATTCCACTCAACTTGTGACAAGCTGGCTGCATTTTGTGCATTTCTACGAGAAATGCATGCTGACGAGGTGTACGGGATGGGTGGTGCTCCATACATTGAATGTGTTTTTGAGAACTATATAAACAATGCTTGAAGCCTTTTCTCTTGAAATGTGTATATAGTGCAATTTTGCAATGTGAATACGAGCACTCCCAACTATGACTAGTATCCTACTTTTTTGTATGAAACTCATACAATAAATTTTATTTTTCTACCGCAACAAACAAGGTTGTGTTCCTTGTAGTACAAAAACATCCCTCAAGTATTAATATCTATAGATATGCATTATTTGTGCATGGTGCTATACATATGCAATGATATTCATATTTCTCTCTCATTGTTACACTTCTACACTTTATGGCATCTCATACCATTTATGTAGCATTTTAAAATTGTGTACACATGAATCTAATTATGAATAAAAACAAGAAATAAATAAACTATTTTTTTTTTATTAAGCTTATATATTTACAATATTTTCACATATAAGTTGCCAATGTTGTATTGAGTATGTTAACCCTTTGTAATTAGTAATATTAGTAAAAAAACAATAAATGTAATACTTTCCTTTTATTGCAATTCTAAATATTTAAAAACCAATGAAATATAAGATTTGAATGCTTTATCAAATGTGTAACCCTATTTTCCATTTTAATTTAAAAAAAAGATACACCCATTCTTAACTCAAAAAGATACACCCATTCTTAACACCAAACTTCAAACCTTATCGATGTTGTATTGAGTATGTTAACCCTTTGTAATTAGTAATATTAGTAAAAAAGCAATAAATGTAATACTTTCCTTTTTTCGCAATTCTAAATATTTAAAAACCAATGAAATATAAGATTTGAATGCTTTATCAAATGTGTAACCCTATTTTCCAATTTAATTTAAAAAAAAGATACACCCATTCTTAACACCAAACTTCAAACCTTATCAATGTTAGAATATCATTATGTTTGCATTAAAAGTGGCACTTTCTTTGTATTTGACATTTGAGTTGTTTGTTATGCCATTGAATTTTTCTCACCATCTTTTGTACTTCTTATATCCACAGGATCAAATTTGTTTCAATTCACGCAATCCTTGTGAGAACTATATATACAAGTGCTATCTATAGGTATGTTTCCAATTCATTATTTCTTCTTTATCATTATTTTTTACCTTAACTATCTTCCATCATCTTCATTCTTCAAATTGTATTTAATGCTCTTAATGCACCTTATAGAACTTTTCGTTACCAAGGACAACAAAAACTTGAAGTACAATTTGTAGTACAATTTGTGGTATAAATGTTATAATTTTTGTATACTCCACTCATTTTAATAGATAAAATACATTGCATGCTCTTTTTTTCATTGTATTAGAAAAAAAATAGGTATTATCTACGAAAAACTAACATCAAATTAGGTTGTAATTATTATCTATATGTGACTAGGATCAAATTAGGTTGTATTTATTATCTATATGTTTTTTTCCATTTCCTATTATCTTCTTTACCTTTATTATTCACCTTCGACAAAAAACATACATCAATTACATCAAATAGTTCTCACTTTTGCAAGTTTCCTTTTTTCCATACATTTTATACTAAATTATGATTGTTGGTTAATTTCTTAACAAATATATTGCAATTTTTTGTAATTTTCAACAAATTAGACATTATATCTTTTATATATATATACAATTATTTAAAGAAAGGATTTCTTTGGATTTTTCCCTTTGCATATATTTGCAAAATGCTTACAAAACCTTCTTTCCCTTACCATTTGTTATTTTTTGAAAAAACCACTAACATTTTTAGGAAATGTAAAAAGGTAGACCATCTTTTCCATAAATTTCCCACTTATGGAGCAAATTTATATTAGAAGCATTGCCAAAATAGCATATTTCAATTTGCTCCCAAACCTTTTATCATATTCCCACATGCTCACACACACACTTAGAACACTAAATCAACAAAACAATGGCAACATTGACTGCAAATGCCATCACAGATATTCTTGCAAGCATATCTGGTTTGAACCCCGTTTTGCAAGTTGCATCCGTTGAATCCATTCAACAAGCTCGCTCTACAATTATCAAATACTATGTTCAACTTTCAGATGGTTTACACACACATCGTGCTTTACTTCTTGGTCAATTCAACAATCTTGTATTGGAGGAGGCTTTAGTGAAAGGTTCTATTGTCCTACTTAAACAATATACTTCAAAGATGTTCCATAAATTTACGTACGTGCACACTTTCCCAAAAAAAATTTCTTTTTATACTTCAAAGATGCTCTATGAATTTACGTACATGCACACTTTCCAAAAAAAATCTTATTCTTTTTCACCTGCATGCTCTTACTAAATGTATCACTTTTGATAACTGCAGGGCTATCATTATTGAAAACCTTGAATTAATTTCAAACACTGCACCAATTGTTGGAACTCCAACTCCTCTTCTCCAATCTAGAAGCTCCCTCACATCAAGTAGCTCTCCAACACCATTGGGATCCTCTCAATCTACAAATGATCCATTGGAAGAAGATGGAGAGCCTCAAACTCAATAAAGTATATCCCCCTATAAACCAATTCCCATAAAAATGTTAACACCCAACCATAAGCATTGGACCATTGAGGGTAGGGCCTTGATGAAATCATCAATCCATGAATATAAAAATGCTGGACATGATGGAAATTTTTTTGGATTTGATTTCGTAGACATGGAAGGCTTTGAAATTCATATTTCTTGCTTCAACAAACAAGTTGAAGAATTTTACCATGCTATTCACTCTGATAGTCTTTATATCATCTCCAACGGTCGCATGAAAGTTAGAAACACAAAATATAGTACCTCCACACATCCCTATGAAATAATTCTCCATAGCTCATCGACTGTAACTCCTTCCACATCCTTGAACTCCACAATTCCTACACATACTTTCCACATTAAAAGTATCCATTCATTGTCCTTCTTGCCTATCAATTTCCTCGTCGATGTCATTGGAATACTTTTAGCTATCTCCCCTCATCAACCATTCGTAAAAGAGATGGTACATAATTAATCAAATGCACTACTACAATTGTTGACATGTCACCTTGTACCATAGATGTTTCACTTTGGGGTCATCATTGCTATATTGATGGGATACAGATCTCTGATATGCCTGTACAACCAAACCCTTATGTTATTTTGATTAAATCAGGACGTATTACCTCGTGGTGGGATAGGTCTTGATACTATTTTCCCGACTAAAATTATAATGAACCCAAATTTAGTCTAGATCTTGAGCTTACAAACATGGTATGCCAATAGAGAAACTGCCAAGCCCTTTAGTTCCTTGTCACAAAAACAACTTTCTCCCATAAAGTTTGCAAATCCAGTCAATATCTCATCTCTTGCAGATAAAAACATGCTTGAAAAGAAAGTTTTTTGCATAAAGGCCTCCATTTCAAAACTGCACCTTGACAACTTCTATTACCTTTCATGTCCTCTATTGGTGGACAATAAAAAATGTAAGAAAAAGGTTTTGCAAACTTCCCCTACTGCTTTTCGTTGCCCAAAGTGCTCTATATATCTCCTTGTGTGTGACTTTAGCTACATGCTCAAAATGGCCTTGAAAGATGCAAGTGGTGAGCTCCTCAAAGTTACTGCATTTGAAGGCCCAACAAATTCCTTATTGGGTGTTGCCACAGAAGATTTCCAACTATTGCTTGTTGAACCTAATGCTGCTAGAGACATTTTGGACCTAATTGTTGGTAGCCAATTTTACATTGATCTAAGCATCAAAATGATTCCCTTTGGTGGACAAGAAACACAAAGCATTGTTATTACTGCCATAAAGCTAGTTTAAATGTTGCACTTCTCTCTTCTTAGCAATATTGTAAACTTGGCCTACCCATATATGTAAACATTATCACCAAATGTGAATAGTTTTATTATGTTATCAACAACATTGTATGTCCACATATACAGTTATTGGTACATTTTTTTTTGAATTCTAATTTTCGTAGCATATGTTCTCCTTCATAGCATATAATTTTTATATCCAATTTAAATGTTGCACTTCTCTATTCTTATCAATACTTTAAACTTGGCTTGCCATATATGTAAACATTATCACCAATTGCGAATAGTTTTTTTTTTTTTAGATCAAAAAACATTGTATGTCCACACTCTAATGTTTTGTAGCATATAAATGAACATTATCCGTATATTTTTTAACAAATTTATGTACATTAACATTTCGTGAAGAGGTCTTGGAATAACTTCTTGGTGCATCTGAATATTGGTAGAGGTAAAACCTTTATTTCCCATTTCTGTACAATACATGTGTACTTTTCTTGTTTACTACAAAGCATCGCTTCATTTTTTACAATAGAATCTTACCTTGACAGTTTGCTAAATATCATTTTCTCACATATATGAATGGCAACACAGAGGATCTGCACACATCTATGGTTTTCTATGGCTCAAACAAGCACCTGATATTGGTAGATTAGAATGGAATAACATTCAATCTGTACATAATACACTTTATTAGGGTATGTGCGGGATCATGATGGGCCAAAAAGTGGCGATATGTAAGTGATATGATAACCCATGTTGTTGACGGAATTTTTTTACCCAAAATTGATGAAACGAAAAGGGTTTTTAAAGGAGATTCTCAGCTTTCCACCAATATAAATTATGCTTTACTTTGAATTTAATAAAAAATATTATTCATTTTCTATTTGAATTACGACTAAAGTCCTGATTGATAGGCTGATTGAAAAACATCTATAGCTTTCAAACTCTATCATATTTTTTGAATCTGAAACATGCGTCACATTCTATGCTTCACATACTATAGGATTAAAAAAATAAAAAATAATTTCATGAAGTTTTGACCAAGTTAAGGTGGTCAGACATAAGCGTTTTTTATATTTTTTAAAAGTTGTAATAAAAAAATCATAATTAATTATTTACTTGGAAACAAATTACAAAAAAATATGTCACATCGGAACATGAGTCCTCTACTTATATCTAAAATATTATAAAAAAATATTATCATTTTATTGTGGTTAGGGTGGTTAGACAGACACCTACTTCTTATTTTTTCCCTGAAATTTAAGTACTACTGCATTGAAATTTCAAATTTTCACCAAATAGATTTTTTTATTTTTTAAATAAACCTAGTAGTTTAGAAACTACATTCAATTTTCTACAGATTCTATTCTTACATATTTTTGAAATAATATATATAACTTATTCAAATTTTTACATCAAGTTGCCTAACTCTGATTTTTTTGAATTTTATTGCCACTTAAGGGCCTATTTTTTCCATGATGATCCTGCACATACCCATTGCATAGATAGATATGTTTTAGCTTGGAACCCACATAGCCTCCATTTGAGAAGCCAAAATTTTTAGCGCTCTGTTCTTGATGATCCTTGCTTGCTAGATACAACAAGGATCTTGTCGTGCGACCCTTCAATTGACTATTGTGAATTGGTCAACCGTGTCAAACGACACACAAAGTATAGTTTGCTAACATGCCTTAGGAAGAAAGGGTCATCTACAGTTTGTCGCTATAAGGCACCATGGCCCATGGAAGATAAGTCAAGTCTTTCAAATGATGAGATCGGTCGCCCTAAGCACACACCAACTCACAATGATGATCACTTGAACCTCCACAACCCATCTATCCTATCTATTTGGAGGGCTAATGTAGATTTCCAACCTGTATTCTCAATTGATGCTGTCCTCAAATATATTGCAAAATATGCAGCAAAAGCTGAGCATAAATCCAAAACCTACCATGCCATGTTATCTCAAATCTCAACCAAATTAGAATCAGAAATGCCTGCCCCAATAGTTTTTCGGAAATTGCTTACTGATAGCCTTGTCGCTCATGATATTAGTGCCCAAGAAACTTGTCACCTTTTACTAAAATTACCCCTCTCCATATCCAGTAGGACTTTTGTGTCTTTAAATGTTAATCACCACAAATTTCAACGTGTATCGATCTCATCCACATCAGTTACCACATCACCCACATACATTGATGCCTACATGGCCTGCCCCATTCAACTACAAGCAATGTCCCTCATTGAACTGACCCAAAAATGGACCTTTAAAGCTTCCCAAAAAAATGAACAATGGAAGCAGCACCCCCACAAAGCAATTGTTTGTGTCTCGCCTAGGTTCACTAGCATCCCTGCAAGGGATGACAAAAGCTTTCATGAATTTTGTTGGAGTGAACTAATTCTATACCACCCATTCCGAAATATTGACATTGAATTTGGGTCCTTTGAACATCAAATAATATCACAATGGGAAAGGTTCTCTTCTACATATAGGCCATGGCATGTACACCGCACACGTCCAACTCCAACGAAAGCATTGAATGATAGCAGCAGCTCAAGCAATGACCATGTGTTGCAAAGACACAACCCTGAAGAATGGCATATTCTTTCAAGTTTGTACCCATACCTTCCTATACAACTTGATGCACTAGACACATGCTTGGTCGACGTGACATTGACATGCACCATGAATGGCAACATACCAGCCTCACCCCACTACAAATGCATTTTGCTAATACTTTCATAGACTCCAACCGGCCAACCTTTCAAGTGCACCATAATTTCCATGAACAATCCCATACTAATTTCTCTACTAAGCAACAAAAAGCTTTCCTTATAATTATGTCCCATCAAAGAACTCTTCTATTACAACCACCAATAAAGCTAATTGATCAAGGAATTGCAGGAACTGGAAAATCACACCTCATAAAAATAAGGTTTTCCCTCATGAGCTCAACGCCAATTCAGCAGTCACCATTACTAATTCTTGCACCTACAAGGGTTGCTGCTTTCAACATTCAAGCATCAACGATTCATTGTGCTCTTCGCATTCCAATAAAAGAAATGGCCCCCCTGCAAGGCCAAACACTTGCTACCTTCCAAGAAAGCATGTGCTTTATTAGGCACATTTTAATAGATGAGATGAGCTTCATTGGTCCAAAGTTGCTAGAATGTATTGATATGAGACTATGGGAAGCATTCCCTATCCACAACCACCTACCCTTTGGAGGGCGATCAATTATTCTCTTTGGTGACTTGGGCCAACTACCACCAGTTAAAGATATCCCCATGTATGCGTCTACTTCCTATGGTGGGACTCTATGGTGCAGCTTCACAACAGTGGTGACTCTGACAAAAATATTTTGACAAATTGGTGAAAATCCTTCCCAAATTGCTTTTCGTGCACTTCTATCAAATCTATGAAATGCAGAGCCTACACAAGAAGATTGGCAAGTTCTAATGTCAGGCTCAAGTTCATCACTCAGTTCTACAGAAAACTCTGTTTTCTTATCTGCCATACATCTATTTGCAACAAATGAAATGGTGTTACTACACAACAAACGTATGTTGTTGTCTTTGGCAACACCAGTTACACTTTCCACTACAAAGAAACTCAGGGGATTGACATACACAAATGTAGACGAAGAACAACTTCAAGCTCAAATTTTTTTATCTATTGGCAAGAGGTCATGTTATGCTCAAATATATGGGTCGAAGCAGGGCTCGTAAATGGTGCACTTGGACAAGTAAAAGCAATTGTATATAGTGAGGGTGAAGAACCACCTCAACTACCCTTGTTTGTTGTTGTTCAATTCAAACACTACATTGGACCACCTTGGGACCATAACAATCCAAATAATATCCCAATATCCCCGCTTAGCCGGGGGCTTCGCAGTCAAATTCCACTTAAAATGGCATGGGCATTGACAATACACAAGTCACAAGGCCTAACACTTCCAAGGGCCACAATTGACATTGGCAACATAGACCAACAGGGCCTCACATTCACAGCTATTTCAAGAATACCTAATCTACAAAGTCTTCGCATACACCCAACCTTCACATTCCAACGATATGCACACATGCAACAAATACCATATGTTGCGTGTCAAAAAAGTGAAGAGAATCGATTGACAACAATGTCAAATTCAACCTCCTTAGGCACTTAAAATGAATTTGAACCACTACAGGTATATCACTTTCTTATTTGCTTCACTATCAAAATTTATATAGATTCTTTACTGTAAATTATCTCTCTTCTTGCATTACTACAAGATCCTCTCATTGGTCATTTACACCATGTTCTCATTGTCTAAGACCTACAAACTACTCAACCAAAGGTACCTAATTATATTTATTGAATTTCAACTTCAACATTCTCGTTTCTATTAGTTATTTTTTACACTATGTTCTCATCGTCTAAATATATATCTTTTGTTTCTTACAGAAGCATTGGAGCTCAAAATGACTTTGTTACAAGATCACACTACCATTTTACTCAATTGCAAACATTCTTGTAATGCAACTTAAGCATTCTATAAAAAAAATCTATTTTCATCATTATATATATATCCTTAGTCTACATTTTTTAATCACCCTCCTCAGACACTTAACATGCATTTGAACTACTATGGGTATGTATTTGAACTACTATGAGTATGTCACTTTCTTATTTGCTTTATTACCAATATTTATATAGATTATTTGTTATAAATTATATCTCTATTCTTGCTTTACTACATATCCTCTCACTTTTTCAAATACTAAATATATCTTTTGTTTATTACAAATATATTGGAATTTCATGAAAAAATGTTACAAGATTGCTATACCATTGTACTCAATTGCAAGAATTCTTGTAATGCAATTTAAGCATTCTATTAAAACAATTTATTTTCATCATTGTATATATATCCTTATTCTACAATTTTTAATCACATAAATGTAAGTTCCTATTTATTTGTATAATATATCAATTCTACATTATTTATTCACATAAATTATTTGTATAGTAATTTACATTTAATTTATTTCATTTCTTGTCTATAGATTATCTAAACTATTTTCCATTTCAACCAATATGTATCAATTACTAAAATACATCCATACAGTTATTCCACGTAACCCATTGCACACCAAAGGTGCAATAGCTAGTTTTATATTATTAAGAAAATGAGAAAATGTTTAAAAAAAATAGTGAATTAGGTATCTCTACTAGTTCTTTAGATGTTGAAGTAGCAAAATTTGGAGTTATACCTTGAGTGTGACTAGAGATAACTCTATTAGGGCTATACATGCTTGGCTAGAGGCATTGAAACAATGTCTAAGCATGTGTTAGAAATAATTGTATTTATGTGCCTAGTATCCTTTTTTAAATACCAATTCAAATTCAACATACAAATGAGTAATTGAATCATGCACAAACATGATTTGATTAATAGAAGCTAGTTCCTACTCTAAATCTAGTTTTATTGAGACATTCTTAGCATCACTTATAGTATCACTTATTTCCTTTTTAATACTTGCATTGAAAGCTTATATCCTTGTCCTCATCATTACTCTCGTTGACTACCATTCTAGAGGTTTTGACGGTGTGGATGTGACATACTAACCCTAGCTCCAACTTGTTAGATTTACAATCCTTTATGGTTAGTATTACCAAACCCAACCCTAATTCTAACCTTACCCCAATCCTTTATGGTTAGTATTAAGATGGCTAGATTTACAATTATGAACTCTAAGTCTAGTTTTATTGAGACATTCTTAGCATCACTTATAGTATCACTTATTTCCTTTTTAATACCTACATTGGAAGCTTATATCCTTGTCCTCATCATTACTCTCATTGACTACCATTCGAGAGGTTTTGACAGTGTAGATGTGACATTCTAACCCTAGCTCCAATGCGTTAGATTTACAATCCTTTATGGTTAGTATTACCAAACCCAACCCTAATTCTAACCTTGCCTCCAATCCTTTATGGTTAGTATTAAGATGGCTAGATTTACAATTATGAAAAAGGTTAGGATTAAAAATTAAAATTATGATAAGGTTAGGATTAAAAATCAAAATTATGATAAAGGTTACCTCCAATCCTTTATGGTTAGTATTAAGATGGCTAGATTTACAATTATGAAAAAGGTTAGGATTAAAAATTAAAATTATGATCAAGGTTAGGATTAAAAATTAAAATTATGATAAAGGTTAGGATTATGATTTGGTATTAAGATGGCTAGATTTACAATTATGAAAAAGGTTAGGATTAAAAATTAAAATTATGATCAAGGTTAGGATTAAAAATTAAAATTATGATAAAGGTTAGGATTATGATCAAGGTTAGGATTAAAAATTAAAATTATGATAAAGGTTAGGATTATGATTTGGTATTAAGATGGCTAGATTTACAATTATGAAAAAGGTTAGGATTAAAAATTAAAATTATGATCAAGGTTAGGATTAAAAATTAAAATTATGATAAAGGTTAGGATTATGATTTGGGTTAAGATTAAAATTACTGTTTGGGCTTTTGAGTAATTGTGAGTTAGAATTACCACTAAAATTTGATTAAAGTTTATGATTAGAATTATTGTTCAAATTAGGGTTCTAATTCTGAATTACGATTAAGATTATGATTAGAATTATTCTTCAAATTAGGGTTATAATAGAATTAGAATTAGGATTATATTTAATTTTTTTTTGGATGAGGTTAAGATTAAAATTAGTATTTTGGCTTTTGAGTAATTGTGAGTTAGAATTAACATTAAAATATTTGAATTACGATTAAAGTTAGAATTACCATTAAAATTAGTGTTAGAATTACCATTAAAATTAGTGTTTGGGCTTTTGAGTAATTGTGAGTTAGAATTACCATTAAAATATTTGAATTACGATTAAAGTTAGAATTACCATTAAAATATTTGAATTACGATTAAAGTTAGAATTACCATTAAAATATTTGAATTACAATTAAGGTTATGATTAGAATAATTGTTCAAATTAGGGTTATAATAGAATTAGAATTAGGATTATATTTATTTATTTTGGATGAAATTAATAGTAATTCTATCTTGCTTGATAGAAAGTTAAATTGATTAGAATAATTGTTCAAATTAGGGTTATAATAGAATTAGAATTAGGATTGTATTTAAATTTTTTGGATGATATTAATAGGGTTATAATAGAATTAGAATTAGGATTGTATTTAAATTTTTTGGATGAAATTAATAGTAATTCTATCTTGCTTGATAGAAAGTTAAATTGATTAGATGAGAATATCTAAATGCTCCAGAGGTGCAACGTTTATTTCAAATATGATTGATTAATGGTTAAATGTTTTAGTTTGCTTTTAGTGCATATTTTGATTGATTAATGGTTAAATGTTTTAGTGCGCTTTTAGTGCATTTATTTCTATAAATGTTTTAGTTTTATTGGCTACTAAGATTCTTATCAAAGAGAGATGTTTATATGTTTATATTTATGTAATATAGTTTTTTTATTGAATAATGCAGATTACATTGAGACATAAAAGAGATTCCAAATTGATGCAATATATAATATTTAAAATTTGATCACCCTAATCAAGCCTCATAATACCCATGCACTATTAAGAAATTTAAAATTTATTTTATCCCATTCAGGCATTCATCAAATACAAGGAATATAGGGTAAATAAAAATACCCTACAAACATGGCAATCCATGATATTATAATTTCAAACGAAAAAAAAAAACATGCTCATCTACTTCATAAAGATCAAATCTACAATTTAAAATTTGATTTCTTTAAACCCTGAAGTGGCCTGGATACTATGAACTAAAACATAAGCTGTGAATAAGGTGACAGTGACTAAAATAGATGCCAAACTGCCTACTAACAACAATGCACAAGTAAGACATGGAGCAGCAAGTATGAGTACCCAATTGTACAGAATTTGCACAACCATAGCCTGGAAAACCTGTATGCCCAGAACAACCAGAATAAGTGCTGTATGCTAATCTGTAATTGTTGTTCTTTAATGCTTGTTGCTGCTCTTGTTACAGCCTATTCTATGGGCTAAGTTTTTGCTGTTTTGTAACAGGTTTGTATTTATTCTCTGTAATTGCTTTTTTTAAAGCTTTTTTCTCCAATTAAAAAAAAAAGAAAAAAGGTGTGAATAAGGTTCAATCAACTTCCTCTGCACTGGCATAAGGAAAGCACTAGAATTTCAAATGATGGCGACAGGAGAGAGTGCCAATAAAAGAAGCAGCTTGGAAGTTGAAGCATGAGAAACATGGAATAATCATATCTCTACAGTTTGAGATCCATCCATCTGCAAAATGAATAGTCAAAAACTATTTAATATTTTGCATATTTTTAGCTTGTTATACCTCTACTTTTAGATCCTCTTGTTAATTTAAAGAAAAATAATAATGAAAAAGAAAAAACAAGAGAATTTATCTTACTAGTTTATTTATATTCCATAATGTAAATTAACATTTTATCTACTTTTATATATAAAATAAAAATTATGTAATTGAAAATGTATTTGAAAAATAACTTTCAATAAATTGTCCTTTCTTCAGAAAACGTGGAGATGGCTTTGTGTCAAGTTGGGTTGGATTACAGCCTTGCCTAATGATATCATTTCACTATTCCAAAGTTGGCCTATTAGGGCCAAGGATGGACTACTAAGTGGTTTATGGGAAATCAGCCCTTCAACACTAATCTAGGAAATTTGGAAGGAGAGAAATAGGAGGATTTTTGATAACAAAGAAAGACGGGTTGAATCAGTCTTTAACATAATTGAAAGTTCAATTGTGGAAAATTTGAATAGCAAGATAGCATTAAGACCCAACATCAAAGGCAACTTCATCAAATGGGATGGAAGAATGAGATTTAAGTGGTTAAGCCTCAAAGTTCCTTCTTTCTCAGGGAATAATGACCAAAAAAAAGAGCAAGCAACATGGAACCCTCCACAAGAGGGTTGGTTGAAGTTAAATTTTGATGGGGCATCAAAAGGAAATCCTGGTCCTTCTCGAGCAGGATGCATAATCAAAGACAGTAGGGGAGATACCATAGGCAAAATAGCGGTTCATCTTCCAATAGATACTAACAATATAGCAGAATTTAGTGCTCTATACATTGGACTAGTTGAATGTAAAAAGAAGGGAATAAGGAAGATAGAGGTGGAAGGAGATTCAACCATTACAGTGAATGCAATCAGAACAGCAGTGACTCCTAATTGGAGATTAAAAGCATTGTTGGATAGAATCTTGGCCATTTTAGAATACTTTGATTACTTCACCATTAATCATGTGTATAGGGAGGCAAATGGGGAGGCTGATGAACTTTCAAAACTTGCAGCAGAAGGTTAAGAATTAAAGAGATCAAAGATTGGTGGATCAAACGTTCCTAGGTATGATGAAACTGATGATACACAAGACAATAAATTGGTGAAATTGTTTAATCCTAGGAGAGGATTGAGGAGAAGGGGTAGACCTCCGAGCAACAGGTAGAGGGCTGAATCATTATCTCATGCTACACAAAGAAGAGGAAGGCCTACTGGAAGTAAAAAGATAGCAGAGTTCCTCTTCATCAGATCGCAAAAGGAGCCAGACTTCCACACATTGCTGAGTAGATTATGCAAATGCAAATCATAGATAGTCTGCAGAGTTCCTCTTCATCAGATCACAAAGGGAGGAAGACTTCCACACATTGCTGAGTAGATTATGCAAATGCAAATCATAGATAGTCTTTTTTGAATTTAATGAATTTTGAAAGTTGATATGTTTGAGTTCTCTATGGCTGGATGACTGTATTCTCTGTATGTAACTGAAAACTTTAATGATTAATTTATTGACCTTGTCGTTTATCAATAAAAAAAAAGAGTCAAAAAAATTACTTGACAAGTAGATTTGACCATCATTTTTAAGCCCTTTGTAGAAAACCTTTCTTGTATAATTTTATTCCTCATCTTTGGCTTGCTTTTCCTCCTTTTATTGAAGAGAAGTTTTGTTTGTATGAGGAAAGATGTGAACTTTGAACATAAATTTTTTTTGATTGTCGTCTAGCTGCTCAAAAATACAAACGTCTCCTTCCTTTATTTTATTACCACGTGTAAATTGTCTCCACCCTCCACTAAAGGTAGGTGTATTGTTCTTAATAATACATTGCACCTTCCATTCCTTACACTCCCCAGTCAAAAGAACAACTTCACTTTTTTGGTTTGGAAGTTGAATTGGATAATCCCACATTTTTCTGAACTCCTGCATTCCCAAACCATGACAAAAAACTAAGTTATTTAACCCAAAAGATCATTGATTTAATACATTATTCTTAAACTTTACAGTTCACACAAAAGCAGATTTCCATAATATGCCTTTCACATTGTAAGCTTGTTAAATGCCCCTATTTTAGATCCTCTACTCCTAATGTAAATTTGAAATATATATAACCAAAGAAAGCAGAGAATTTGATCTCACTAGCATGTGTGGGTCATTTATATTCCATGATTTCATAACCATTTCACGAAAGGGTTTATCTGATTTGAAAGGAGCAGCAGACTCCATTGTCTTGTGTTTCCTAGAGGAGAAACAATGTGCAGGGTTCTTGGATGAATAGCCTGCAACAAATTAACTTTGTTGTTATACCACTTCTCCTAATAAAAATAGGATTTGTATGCCTATTTTAAAAGTTAAATAAATTATGGAGCTTAAAATTTTAATAAGCTCTGTATTTCTGGACAAAACTTTTGCTTACCACGAAAAGAGGATTTCCTTTTCCTCCCTCGTTTTTTAGCCGCTGGTCCAGATGTATCATTGTTTTCCTCATCAGAAACCAAATCAATCAGTAACTTTTGTTGATTAGGGCTTCTTTTATCTAAGCCAGTGTTTGTTCTCTCAAGTTGAAGAGCACTTATATTTTTCACACACCCACTTGTTTCAAATATCTGAACCTTGAAACACAGCTTCGATATATACTTGAAAACAACAAAATCTCCCAATTGCAGCCCATGGTAATTGACAAATTTTTCCCACCCATCTCGGAATTCCAGTTGATTGTTTGTACCCAATAATTGTACATCCCACTCCTGCCCACTTGGGCCTTGCAAAACCATATGTTCGTCTCTGTCATTTATAAACCGTGAAGCAAATGCAGGAGGAATGCTCTGCAGTAAACACATTACAGATTTTGTTTTTACAAATTTTAAACAGTGTATATGAAATCAAAGCATGGAGTATAAAATTTACCAGTTTTTCTGCAAAGTCTCCAAGCATAACTTTGAAGAATGAGACACACCCATCAAAGCGCTCTTTCTCATGGTGTTTACCATGATTTCTAAAACATTTTTGACAGCACATCCTGCATGGTATAAAAAGCTCCCCTGTTTCTTCATCTTCCATGGCAAACCCAGATGCAAAGCTTATAAAGATACGCCCAAAAACACATTTAAAATCCTGAAATACCTACATGCATGAACATAACAGCAACACAGCCAAAGTCTGAATGACTGACGTGCACTTGAATTCAAGTAGCAGAGAATGTAAGTAGAATTGGATCAGTGTGAAGAAAAGAGAGTGCAGGCAGCAATAATGCATTTTTATCATAATCATGGCGAGAGTTGTGTGATGAATGATATCCTATCAGGCAGAACCCAAAATCTAAGAAATATACATTAATCACTTAGATTTGCACAGAATTGAAAGAATGGCAGGATTGCAATAAGGCGACGCGTACAGATCATGTGGCGTTGGGTTTATAAGCGAATGGGTGACACGTTACTGTGAAGGATTCCTGCTCTGGCACGTGTATGAGACGTGTTTGTCTGTCATTTTTCCTGCAATTTTAAATTTAAAACTTAAAAAGCAGCTAAATTCATATAACGCCAGTAAAATGTAGAGGAAAATCGTTAACTGGTTGATAAAATTAGGAAAAAGCATAAACATTAGCATGTATTCAATTTTCACTCTGCTGGATTGCAATGCAAAGAAGTCTTGTTAGCTGACATAAAATGAATGAACGAATGAATGCAATTAAGTAATTTAAGGGATCAAGGGAAGTTTAGGTAACTGATTATGAAGCCAGATAATTTCTCCATTATTAAGAAGTAACTTGTATGAGATCAATAGAAGTTTTAGGTAACTCACAATTATAAAGATAGATAATTTCTTGATGAAATATTTATTTATTATATTTTTTTTAATTAAAATGAAACGAGTTTTGTAGAGTATATATATATTTATGTCGAAAGCCTGTCCTATTTAAAAATTGTAAAGTTAATTATGAAATCAACAGTCAAAAATTCATTACAAGCAATACAATACGAATCATTTAATTTCGTCCATACAATATTTTAAAATGTTTTTCATTGGCATTAACTCTTCCCGCAAACTGGTAACTCATCGCGGGTTCCTCCTCTGACGGTTGTGGCATGGCCGGGTATCTACAACTACACCGACACCATCCTGTCAACGATCAACGATGGTATCGTCTCCAGAGATGATTGAACCTGTTTCGTCCCTCAATTGTTTTCCGTTATTTTTTAGCTACCTTAAATGTTGTCACTCGCTGGTATTTCCAAACAGTATTTTATCTGCAAACACTACCCCTTCGTACCTTTGTGGAAATACCGGCGACGGAAACGTTGCCTCCACAAACATATAGAAATTAGTTTTTTGTTTAGCAAAGCCTTTGAAGGTTGAACATGATAAAACAGAGGAATAATTTTAGCGCTGGTCTGAAACATTGAAGCTAGCCCGGTTAAGCACCAAGCAGACTCTGCATATCGCGTGACTAGATTATTTGGCTTCTTGTACATATCTTTTGTTCATGGAATCTTGTCAAAATTTCAACTAATAGTAATTTTTTTTAGAAAATAGTGTTACAAGTGATGATCAAGGATGATAAAAGCAAGAGGAAATCCCTCAAGGTTGTTGCAGCTATGGAAGGTTCGTTGCCATTTTCTTTTCACTCTCAAACCCTAATCTTAGATTTCCTCTGCTAGATAATCTGACGAATGAATATTTGAATTGCAGGGGTGGATTTTGTAGCTCCGAGGATCTCAATCCTGCATTGAATTCTGGTGTTTGGAGGACATAAACCCCGTAGACTTTATCTTCAGAATTGGGAATGAAAACCCTCACTTTTGTTTAGGGCATCCTCCCAAAGGGTTGCCTTGGAGCCAATTATGGGGAGTTTGAATCAAGTTTCATCGTATTTGGGTGAGTTAAAATTCTAAGAGGAACAGGACATTCTCAAATTTATGCGCTAATCTTGTCCATTTGCATATATGTCTAGAAAATTTGAAGATTACTTTTTTCGCAAGAATCTACATGCCTATAAGAGATCAAGTTTGCTACAATATTACGCTTATTCAAATCCCTTATAGGGTTACCAATTTCTTTTGATATCATAGTCCTAATTCAAGTGGGTATAAATGGTTAGAGCCCATTTGTAGAGTTTAATAGGATTTTTATAAAACGGACTTGAGCCCTTCATATGACGACCTTCTGCAATTGGCATGCCACTCGATGCTTTGGGTTGCTTTCATGTCAGATCAGTCTTTTGAGAGTTAATTAAGCCGTGATTCTCTATTAATTTGTCATATTGTATTTAATCCAAGAGCATTTAAATATATTACTTTCACTCATATTCTTCGAGAATGGAATGGGGTGGCTGATTGCTTGGCTAAATGGGCGTCGGATCATATTCAAGATTGGAATTTGGTGGATTGGGGCCAATTACCCCCAGATTTGTCTCAACAATTGGATCGCTTGGTGGAACTTGATAGGGCCATTTAATGCCCTTGCTTTGTAATGTTTCCTTGATTTAATAAAATTTTTACCCTCCTCGATGTTAAAGAGCATTTAAATATATAGAGCTGATTTGTTCACTAAAGAACAACCGTAGACATTTTAAAATAGAGTTGCTTTGGTTTCTTTCTATTTATTTTCTTATAATAGATTCACCTATGATGTGCAATAGACCCACTAATCAAAGAAATCAAATACAACATTGCATATTTCCCTCCCAGTACATCAATTGATCCTGTGTATGTCATTCAATCACCCATGCTTTAAATGAGATACGACCTTCCAAACTTGAGCAACCATATACAGCTATAAAATAAGTCTTTCTATCTTCATTATGATAATTTTGAATTTGTAGCTTACGTTTGTCAGTGTGCAACATGCCTTTCATTAAACATATATAAACAAAGCAATTTACCGACTTACACATAGATTGACAATGAAAAATTATGTGTTGTACTTATTTTCTCCTCTAGAATCTCCAACTGGTACATGAATACCATTGAATTTCTAATTTAGTTGTCTGTATAGCTTGAGAGATTGGATTCGCAATAGAACACTTTAAATATTAAATATTAAGTTACTTTCCAAGCAAACAATCTACTTTGATTTCCATGAATTCAGCATCTCCGATATGTGCAATATGAGACAATGCAAAGCAGCCCTAACTGATATAAATTTTATATAGGTGGTTTGGCGATTGATATCTAAAAGTATTCTCCCCAACATTACCTAGTGACAAGGGAGAATGGGACATCCCTCCCCCCAGCTCCCCTCTTTTTGGTTATATTTAGGGACATCCCCTAAAAGAGGGCATATATACAGGATGTTTCCATTTTTTTTAGTATAAAATGGGCACACCATGGCTTTGTCAAGACATCCCAGAGACATCATGATGCCCCCCTGGCTGTCCTAAGCATTTCAAGGCATCCCAAAATCACCCACTCAAAAACAGACAAAACAAACATTCTCAAACAACTAAAACTAATGCAATGGCCAATGCAATATAGCTCAGCACATTCAAATTAATTTTCATCTCCATTGTTCAAATGTTTTGCTTTGTACTTGCAATGGATGGAAGTCTTATGGATTATACAGGGCATTTATAGCATTCAGATACTCCATTTTACCAATGAGCAGAGCATGTCTAATATGTTCCACCTTTTTGTCAGATTTATTGAACTTGATAAAAGTAAAACTGACGTGTATGTGAGCTTAGAATTTGCAGGTGGACTTATGTAGTCAAAGGCAGCAGAAGAAAAATCTTAACTTAAATTCTTAAAGCTTTTATATTAATTTATTTATTCATTCTATTTTAAAATTTTAATTATCAATTTTTTTACTTTTAATAGCCATCCCCCTGTCGTTTCCAAAATCCAAAGAAAAAATTACCACCACCAAAACTCAAAACACTGATTCTGACATAATATTTCTGGTAGGCAAATCAGAAAACCTTAAAATCTACAGGGAGTGCACAATCATGCTTAGAAGTTAGAACAACTAAAAGCTCCAACAAAGAGGATATCTATTCACCCATAAGATAACATGGTCTGCTGTACAATTTCAATGAATTCTTCTGAATAAAATGAACATCAGCTACGTGAGGTACAAAAATTCTCAGATTACACAGCTTACAATATACTTCAAATTTTCAGATTGGCCAAAGGTTCCACATCTCTTTTGTAACTTGGAGCTATTATAAAACGAGCTCCAATCTGTAACCCTATCCATAATTCATCATAAAGATGGGTGACAGAGAGTAATAAAAAATGCCAAACAAAATATTGTTTTCCATGAAATTTTTCCTAAAGTTCTTTCTAATTAATAAACTTGCATTCATAGTTGGTGAAATTTCCCACAAATAAAATGATGAAAGGATATATATTATTCATTAAGATTGATATTCCTGACATGGAGTTTTTGTTTGTTTGTCGGGCAATTTTTCCTATAGCTCTTTCTAATTAATAATCTTGCATGTATAATTTGGTGAAATTTCCCACAAAGAGAATGGTGAAAGGATAAATATTATTCATTAAGATGAATATTTCATTGAAACAACAAGGAGCATTTTTAAGAAAAAATTAGAAACAACAAAATTCTATATAACATACAATCTTGAAAGCTAAAATTACCTATTTATATATACTGATGGAAAAGATAGCCTTTCAATCTTTTAAAATCAATCAAGTGGATATGAAAACTAAAAAGTTGAGGTAAATATTTGTCAAAATTTTAAAATTAACTGGAACAATCAAAATTCATAAAAAAACAATCTCTCGTTGTTATATCAATCACACAATCGAACCTCAGGGAAGTCCTAAGTATCCGAAAAGATAAAATGCAACCAAATTCATAGAGAAAATCTGCCATGGATAATTGCAGGCCACCCCTTTCAAGAGCAGAAAGATTGATAACCCTATTAACATCTGATTAATCTGAGGTCTTAAGCCATGGCGTGGCTGGCGCAACCCTTCACTTCCCCCTTTCAAGAAGAATCCGATGAAGAAGAACAAGGGGAAAAATCCAGCATAGAAAAGGATCAGGTTAGGGGCATGAAAGAAGATCTCTCGGAGCCCACCAGAAGCTTTACAAAGCAGTTGTGGGACATTGCTTTGTGGGGCATTGCTTCATTTCTCGCTCTGCCTCCTATCACAACAGACACTATTGTTGCTAAGCCTGTAGATTCTTCTGTTGCCCAGGGTTCGAGGCTCGTCCTGACCGCTTTATACAGTATGTTTCTTTTTCTTTCTATTGTTAGTTGTATGATTTCTGTTTATATTTTACTTTTTCCTTTATTGTGAGGTGAATAAAACTCAGATAGCCTACATCCTTTAGTGTCGTTACTGATAGATTCGTGGACCTCCAATTTGAGGGAAGAAAGTCAAAGCACTAATGGAGCTTGTATCCCCATTCGACATATGATACATTGTGAAGGGCAGTTTGGTCAAAATTACTGTGGATAAGCATGAGGATTTTTAACACCAGTCCTTACGATCTGTACCCTGGGGTTTAGGATGCTGGCACAAAGGACAATCCAATAATCTAATCAGTAAATTGCCTAGTCATGGAATCATGCAACTAGAAAATGACATAGTAAACTATTGCGCATTCAGAAGAACTATAAATAGCAGATTAATGCTCTTCTATTCAAACCAAATAGGTTCAATACGTATAATTCTGATTCTGAGTTATTTTTAAGTGCATATGCTTGCATTTAGGCTGAACTTCTGAGCCAATTTAATGTCGTCGTTTTAAAACAAATTTGTAAAGCAAGCTAATATTGCTTACTTGTCTACAATTTTTCGAAGCATTCTCTCTTATGATGATATACATGTAGAATTTTTCAAGTTAAAAATAAATTTTCCAAGTTCTTTGTTTTTAAGATTCCATGAGATGTGTGTTAGAATTGAAAATCAATTTTCACATACCATCTTAAGATTTTGTCTAAATGATTTTTTTTTTTTTTCCCTAAATGTTTTAACTATCTATCTAATCCTGTCTAGAATGGTATCATTTGTTACTTCATTTATGGCATAATTTTTTTATATGAAAGTCTGATTGGAAGTGTTTTTGTTTGGCACCATTTGTATTGGAGTCCTTTTAGGCTGGGACTATCCATTCTAGGATCTTTCAGGTTGGTACTTTCTATTTTTGCTATGTTTTTGGATGCCACTAGTTCTATCTAGAGTGTTTTTAGGATGTATTTGTTCTATCTGAAGAGTCATTTTAAGAAAATATGTGTTTTACCTTTTTTCTAAAGGAAGAACATATGGGGCGGGGGTCCTAGCTCGATTGGCTAAAGCATCTTGTTGCAGGCAAGAGGTCACGAGGTCTAGTCTTCCCCCAAACCCGTCCAATAGCCAATTAGCTTGCAGCTTTTTATTTTTAGGGAACTTTCCATGTCGTTGCTTCAATGTGGTTCCTCAAATTTTTGAGGTCAGTATATTTTTTGGAACTAAATAAATTTGTGGTCACTTATATGTTATTTGATAGAACTATGTGTGTCAAAAGTGTGTCATGCTTTGGGATCTATTAGAACTACATCATAGTTTTAGAAACTATCAATATAGAGTGGTTTAAGTATTTTAATTAGGTTTTTGAAAATTCATTCTTAATTTAGCAATTAGTCATCTAATCACGTTAATTTGAATGTTGTTCCAGGTTGGTGATTGATATCTCTGGAGGCATAGACCTAAATCAAGGTCCTTGCAATTTAGTTTTTTGTCACTCCTAAATAAGGATTCTTGTATTAGTCATCTCTGATTTACTATTAGAATTATTAATGATATATTAAAGTCATATTTGTATCAAATAAAAAAAATGAGTTGAATATTTATGGTTGCAGGCATAGAGGTGTTGGCCTACATGGGACCTAGACCTATGATAGGCATCCACAAGTGTTTGCATTATATA
The DNA here is from genome assembly GCA_007115665.2 of Sequoiadendron giganteum. NCBI lineage: Eukaryota > Viridiplantae > Streptophyta > Pinopsida > Cupressales > Cupressaceae > Sequoiadendron > Sequoiadendron giganteum. The sequence goes on along the minus strand of CM021100.1, from coordinate 911,553,690 downwards.
AGCAACAAGGTGCCATGGTGGCAATGGTTCCTCCATAACATTGCAACAATTTCAGCACTCGTGCATTTGCTACACACTATGGCCTTGGCCTTCCTGTTGCTGTAGTTTATTTCAATGCCCCAAAAGATATTGGATCTACTTTCATGGCCATTGCTTTCCTAAGATTTGCTATAAATATAATCCGTTTCTCTCAAAATGTATAGTTCAGTTCATCCAATCTACTTACATGGTTTTCATGGTGCTACAACTTTTATTGTGAATGATTCTATATCATTTTAATACTCCTATAATTTTTATAAAATTCATTGTGATTCAGCTGAAACAAAATTCCTTATCATTAACTTCACTTAAATGAGTGCCATTTATGAGGTCGCACCAATTGCTCATTTGCCATTTTTAAAATTCTAAAAAGTTCGTTAACAACTATTTGCTTCAGTCTTGTGAATATCATAATAATGACTGTTAATGTTATTTTTTACATAATTGTGTTTATTAACCAATAGCATTGATGATAGGAAGAAAATATCCAATTATGTCTTTAATTTTGAAATAGATGCAATATTTTGGGAATCCAAGAAATAACCCATAATCTTACTTTCATTAGCTTAAGTAAAGTATGTAGTAGAAACATGAGCATTCTGCCAAGAAATTCAAGTTAGAAGAGTGTTGAAATTATAATGACTGTTAATGTTATTTTTTTCATAATTGTGTTTATAAGCCAATAGCATTGATCATAGGAAAAAAATATCCAATTATGTCTTTAATTTTGAAATAGATGCAATATTGTGGGAATCCAAGAAATAATCATACTTTTATTAGCCAAGAAATTCAAGTTAGAAGAGTGAAGAAGCTACGAATATTTATTGTGACTATAATTCAATGATAGAACTATACAAAATCTTTATATTTTACAAGAAGAATAACCCGATTGACATTAGATACCATTTCATCAAAGAGTTGATCAACAATAGAGAGATCTATTTAGAATTTTACAAGTCCAAAGATCAACGTGTAGATATCTTCACCAAAGCATTAAGAAAAAAAAAATTGTTTATCAAAAAGATCGTTTGGATTTTCTAGATGATGGTAGTTGTGATTAAGGAAGAGATAAAATTATAATCACAACCACCGCTATTTATTAACTATCTTTCTTTATCTGTAATGCCTTAAAGCCTAGTATGGATAATATTTAATAAGTTTGTCTCATTTTTCCTGCTATGTCCTATCTTTCCTTTACTTGTTACAGGGTCCCTTAACTGTTGGTATAGCCAACCTCTCCATTGAATGGCCTAATGTAAAATATTGTGCATACTATCTTACAACTAATAGTTTTGTTTGGGTAGTTTGTATTAAATTAATAATCTCAATTTTTTTTTCAAAAGGAAAAACATAGTTGTTTTTGTCTTTGAACAAATCTGCTATCCAAAGGGTTTTTTGAACTCTGCTAATATAAAATAGAGCACGCTATTATAAAAATCTATATTTATAAAAACTAGTAGCTCATTTTCATATATATAACTAATTTACTTTTCTAGTATTTTGTTCTTTCTTTACCTTTCCCTTTGTAATGATCGCAACTAAATGAAACAACCACCAACAACAATACTGACAGTCTTGCAAGCTCACTGGCATCCATGATTTAGAGCACTTACACCAAAGCCTACTATGGTACTTACTCAAATTAAGTTCATATATGTAAACTCAAAGGGGACTAGGTAGGAATAGAGTAAAAATTAAAATTAATAGAATGATTGAGAATAAAGAGTCACAAGTTAATGAGTCTTATTTCTTTCAGGAATGTGATATGAAACATGTACTCTATTAGATTAAATTGTTTACTCTGAACCTTGTCCACGTGGTCTTGTGGTTGTCCTCTTTTGTGTTGTACAGACCATTGTAAAATATTGTCTCTTTTCATTTTGATTTGTTTTTGCTAAAAACAGCTCTTGTTACTTTGAATAGGCTTTCCTGTTTTAGCAATTATATCTCAAAATGTTCTTCAATTTGAAAATATAATTATTATACAATTTCTTTTAGTTATTGTCAAGTTGGAAGTCCTAATGATAAAAACATGTTGCCTCTTATCACAGTAAATTGGATAAAAATAGGCTTAGATTTCTCTTATTTTCTATGCAACAAAACAGGTAACCACTAATAGCTATGAGATCCAGCCATTTATTACTGTGACTATGCAAGTGTTCAAATTGTTGCAAGAATCTATGATCATGGCCTCTACATTATGATAAAAACCCCTTGGAACAAGGCATGCACATCTAGGAGAGTATAACTAAATAGTAGACATTAATGCAAAATTAAAAACTTGTGGTCATCACTCTAAAAGTATGAATATGATTATTTATTGGTAATGGAGTATGATTATCTTCCTCATGAAGATGCTTTGTTTTAGTTATGTTTCGAACCTTGTAAGATGATGCATAGATGATTTGAAATTACCACTTCTCCATTAAGACCTTTGTTGCAAAAAAAAATCATTTGCAAAATGACCTACTAATTGACTTCATATACTATAAAATGTATGGAAAAAAAAGATCAATTATTTTTCTATTTGACCTTCCACACCTCTTCGGTGCACCCATTGCACACCAAGGTGCAATTGCTAGTTTAAAAAGATAATATAATAAAATTTTACAAAATAATAGAAGACATTTATAAAAAATCAGTAACAAAAAAATTACACAATAATAAAAATCAGTTATGAAAAGGACAATACAATACTCAACAAATGATCAATTTAATATCAAGATGGGTTGAAGCAAAATTCTTCCAAAGATATTTAACTAGCTTATATACCTTATATATAATCTATATAATATACACCGAGAGATATCATTTTCGAGGCGTATTTTTTTTCAAAAAGCAGAAAAGATAAAAAAACCAAAAAAAATACGCCTCGACAATGATATCTCTCGACGTATATTATATAGATTATATATAAGGTATATAAGCTAGTTCCAACGACAGTGCTACAGGAAACAAACACATGTCAATATTAATTGAGATATATTATGTATTATGATTATATTATCTATTTATGTTATATTATTATTTATTAATATTATATTATATTATAATGTAATATTTAATATATTAAGATTATATATAATCTATAGATTAATAGTAATTATATTAGATTAATAATAATAATATTAAATCATTAATTATATTATAAATGAACATTGCTTGAACAATTTGTGTGCTTTCAAAAGGAAGAATTTTAAAATGGCCTTCCCGCTCTTTGCTAGAATGGTTGTCCCACTTTCTATTGAAACCTTCTTGCTTTCTGCAGATGGTGGGTTGTTGGCTTCTGGTGTGTCATTGGCTTTTGGTGCATTGTCGGCTTCTAGTGTGCTATCGACTTCTGCTAAGTCAGTTTTTGCCACTGCTAGGTCATGTGTTGTTGGCTTGTGGGTGTCTATAGATGGTTCACTGCTTGTTGTTGGGCCACCGTTGTCTTCAGATGTGCCTCCTAATGGTTCACGACCTGTGTTTGGTGGGTTTGTTGTTGTTGTTATTGTGACTTCTAGTTTACCTGTAGCTCTTGTTGCTTTTGTTGGTTGTGGGAGTGACACTCCTGGTTCTTTTCCTCTTTTTCCTTTGGTGGCCTGTCCTTTGACTTCCCCTTGCACCATTCTTTTAGAGGACGATCTTTCTTGGATGTTTGTGCAAAGAAGGAAGAGAGGCCTCCCTAAGCATAATCACTCCTCTCTGTCCCTTGCTAAGTTTTTTTGTGGTGGCCGAAAGGCTGCACATGTTGTTTAGCTTTGCTTTTCCCATTGTTGCTTGATGGTATTTGGCTATTGTTCTTCTCTGTTTATCTTTGGATTAGTTCTTTGTATCTTTTATGATTTTTGCGTGTTTGGATGTTGTTGACTGTCTAGTGTTGTATCTTTTGAGCAGCATTTTGTACCTAAAGTTGTAAAGGGTTTCATGTGTTTTTCCCTTATAATCAAAACATTTCTTTCAAATTATTCATTCTCTAAAGCATTGATTCTTGCATTTTTTTTTGACATAAGCAACATCCAATTGTCGATTGTGGGATCTACATCATTAATTTTTGTTAGAATTTGATGAAATCTTTGTTGTTTTTCGTTCTATCCATCTTGTCGAAAAACATGAATTAATGTAACGACCATTTTTAATTCTTCGCATAGTAGCTTTGCTCACATTTTTCTTTCATATGGAGCCCTGTTGTTTATTCGAGGTAATAGTGCCAAGTCTCCAACTAAAATCATAGATATGTCTGAATATAAATTTTTTATTTAAATTGATAAGTATGAATTTGTATAGAAAGAACTATAATAGAATTGAATAAAAATATTGTAATGTAAAGTTATCAAAGTTAGCAATTTCAATCCAGAACTCACCTCCAAAAATTTGGTTATCGTTTTCTAGGAATGCTTGTCGAAGCCTAGAGTCTATGATTTCAAGCATCCTCTCTCCAAGGAAACTTATTTCATCTATCAATATGTATTTGACATGTGATATTTCTTCTTGGAAAGTTGTAAGTCTTATCCCTAGTAGTTCAATGAAATCTCTTATTGGAATTCTTAGCTTTGACTGAATGGTTGAAGCACCAATGTTGAATGTTGCAACTCCAATAGGTGCGAGTAGAAGTGGAGGAGATTGTTTGGGAGAAGAAATTTTTTCTAGTGCTAGATTATGTATTAGGTTATATAGGGTTAGGTTATATAGTGCTAGGTTATATAGGGTTAGGTTATATATTGTAGAACCCTGAAAATTTTACACTATAGATAATCCTAAGTTGACTATTAACCATAATCATAACCCTAACCATTAACCATAATTGTAACCTTAAAATTACCCTAAATCTAACCATAAACCATAATCCTTACCTTAATTCTAACCAAATCCTTAACCGTAACCCTATATCCTAATCCTAATCTCATATCTAATCCCAACCATAACTAAAAATCTAAATCCAACCCTAAATCCTAAAACATAAACCCTAGTCCTAACACTAACCATAACTCTAACCCTAACCTTAACCCGAACACTAAACCCTAACCCTAACTAAATACCTAATCATAACTCTAAACTGTAACCTAACCCAAATCTAATCTCAACCATTTAATTAAGATAAAATTACCAACCTAACCCTAACCCTATATATCTATTTGTACCATAACCCTTTGTAATTGAACCCTAATCATAACCCTCACCTAACCCTAACACTAATTGTACCATAACCCTTTGTAAATTTTGAACATTAATTTTATTGTAACCATAATTAAAACATAGCCTTAACCCTAACCCTAATCCTAACTGTAACCCTAACCCTAAGCTAACCCTAGCCCTAGCCCTAGACCTAGCCCTAACCCTAACCCAAACCTTAACTCTAACCTTGATCCTAACCATAACTCTAACCATAATGTTAACCCTAACTATTACCTAACCCTAATACTGACCATAACCCTAATCGAACCCTAATACTAATAATTATACCATAACCCTTTGTAATTGTTCAACCCTAATTTTATTGTACAACCATAATTGAAATGTAACCTTAACCCTAACCCCAATCCTAACTATAAGCCTAAGCCTAAGCCTAACCTTAACTCTAACCTTGATCCTAACCATGACTATAACCATAACCATAACCCTAGCCTTAATCATAATTGTTAGCTAACCCTAATACTAACCATAACCCTAATTGAACCCTAATATTAACTCTAACTTTCATTGTACCATAAATGTAATCCTAATCCCAAGCTCTATTATAGAACCCTAATTTTTTTTAAAAACTAACTGTAATACTAACCCTAACCTAACCATTAACCATAATTGTAACCCTAATCATTAACCACAATCGTAACCTTAACCTTGTCCTAACCCTAACCATAAACCATAATCCTAACTCTAACTCTAACCAAATCCTTAATTGTAACCCTAAACCCTAACCCTAATTTCATATCTAATCACAACTATAACCAAAACTCTAAATCTAACCCTAACCATAAACCATAAACCCTAATCTAACCCTAATCCTAACATTAATTTTCCTTACCCTAACCCTAACTCTAAACCTAACCCTAACCCGAACACTAAATCCTAACCCTAATTATAATATACTCAATCATAACCCTAAATTGTAACCCAACCCAACTCTAATCCCAGTCATAACTGTACCTCTAAACCTAACCCTAAACCCAAGTTTAATTTTATTATATCATAGATTATATTAATATCTACATTTTATCATATATAATATTAATTGTATTACTATATATTTTGATATATAGTATATTATATTATCTATATTTTTATTTATTCTAATTTTTAAGTTTTCTTAATTTTAAGAATTTTTTTGGTTATATCTACATTATATAATATTAATAATATTACTATATATTTTAATATATAATATGTATAATATAATAATATATATTATATTATCTATATTATCTATTTTAATATATAATATGAATTATATTATTATCTAATATAATATATTATATATTTTTATTATTTTTAGAAAAAGAATTTTGAAGATATATTTTTTAGATTTCTTAATTATTATAATATATAATATGTATTATATTATGTTATATTATATCTTTTTTTTATTTAAAAAAAAAAAATGTTTTTAAAGATTTTTATATTTTTGAATATGTATTATATTCATTATACTATATTTTTTTTAATTTTTAGAAAAGGATTTTGAAGAAATATTTTGGTTTTTAAGATTCCCAAATTTTGGAATATGTATTATGTTATATTATTTTTTTAAAAAAATTACAAAAGAAATTTGAATAAATATTCTATTTTTTAAGATTCCTAAATTTTTGGATTTTTTGTTTTTTTTGTGACGGATGTGCTGACCTCCTATAGGAGCTCGTGCTACCATTGTAGGGTTACGGCGTAATTAATCTTTGATCATTTTGTCTTTAATACTAAAATCCTTTTGCTCAAATCTCTTTATTTTGAAGAATTATGAAAAATCCCTAATCTAATACCTTTATTTTAATTTTTAATTTTTAATTTTTTTTTATCTCTTTTTTTGAGTTTTTAATTCTAGTTTGGGACTAGTTTGTAGCTTCAATTTTAGATTTTAGATGTTATTGTCTTTCATTTTCTTAATTATATCAAAAATGTATTTGATTTTTTTTTTAATTTTAAAATATTAATTTGTCACATATTTTATGTTAATTTATTGTAGCTTGGACAACTGTTTTCTGTAATTCCAAGAATTATTATTTAATTCTTGAGACTTCTTGAAAGAAGTTAATTAGGTCCAGATATTTAATTATTTAATTAAATAATTGATTCCTCTAGAGACTTTTAGAAACCAGTTAGTTAGGGTTTGTTAGAGTCTAATTAATCTTAGCCATTGATTGAGAATGAATCATGGTCATTGGTTTTCCAATGAGAATAGTTTAAAAGGGGGTCAATGGGCATTTGGAGGTTACACTGATACACACTGGTAAAAATATTTGCAAATAGTCTTGCAGTGATAGCAAGGGCGCAGTACTGGTTTTCCCTCTGGTTTTTCCAGGGGCAATTTGTCCAAAAATATTGTGTTTATTATTTTGCATGTTTTCTTTTCTATTCCTATGAGTTTTATTTGTGAAGTTGTAGTTGTATTATGAGTTTTATTTGTGAAGTTGCAGTTGTATTATTTTTCAGTATTTGCTATGAATTAATTTTTGGCAATCAAATAATCTTTATAGATAGGAAATTAATAATCAATAACTGCAATAGAATTTTCACATGGTATCAAAGCATATCTAAGGGTAGAAAGAGCTTAGTGCAAGCACAGGAAGAGAAATATTGAGGGTTTATAAAACCCAATTCTACCTCTTCAGTATTATTATTTTTGTTATTATTATATTTGTTTGAGATGGCCTCAACAGGTTTAAAAGATCAGGACAGATTGGATGGAGCCTCAAATTTTGGTGTCTAGAAAGCCAAAATTTCTTTATTGCTGGAAGAGAATAGTATCAAGGAATATGTGACCAGTGTTGTAGTTGTACCTACAGATCCAACACCACTCTTAGCATATAAGAAGGAAGATGCCAAGGCAAGGAGGCTGATTTTTGATGGTGTTAAGGATCATATTGTTCTGCATATCACAGAATTGGATACAACGAAGAAGATGTGGGACACCATTTTGAATTTGTACCAAAATGATACCACTAACAGGAAGCTGATTCTCAGAGAAAAGTTGAGGAATACTCGGATGAACAAGGGAGAAGATGTTACAAGTTACCTCACTAGACTTAGACTTGTCAAGGATGAGTTGGCAGCTGTTGGAGATAAACCAAATGATGACGAGCTAGTTCAGATAGCCCTAAATGGGTGTACTAAGCAGTGGGATGTCTTTGTTTAAGCTATTAATGGACAAGACACCTTATTGAGTTGGGATCGAATATGGAGTGACTTCACTCAGGAGGAGCTTAGACTAAGCCTTGTCAGCAGTACTGGCAGTAAGAGTCAGAAAAGTGAGGTAGAACAGGAAAATGTTGCCCTGGCAAGAAAAGGGAAAACAAAGAAGGGGTCTAGCAAATGATCAAATCCTAAAGGTGAGAAGAAGAAGGACTTGTCTAAAGTCAAGTGCTATGGCTATCACGAGTTTGACCACTATGTCAGCAATTTCCCACAAAGGAAGAAAGGCAAGAAGTAGATGGCAACTTCAACAAGTGTAGACGAGCTCTCTAGTAGAATGGAGGATGAGTTTATGCTCATAGCTTGTATGGTTAGCTCAACCTCATAGGGTGTTTGGTATATAGATAGTGGGGCATCATTTCATATGATAGGAGTTAGAGAATACTTCTCCAGTTATAAGGACGAGGACTTCATAATCCAAATTTCTATGGGGAACATGTCCAAACTAAATCCAGTTGGAAAATGGACTATTCTATTTCAGAGGGAGAATGACAAGATGATTCCCATTCATGATGTGTTGCATGTGCCAGGCTTGGGTATGAATTTGATTTTCGTATATATTCTTTAGGATAAAGGCTACAATGTACTCTTTAGAGGGGCAAATGTGTTAATCAAGCACAAGGATTGGAAATCACCCATAGCTATTGGAGTTAGGAGCGACCGAATTTATAGTTTGTAGTTTGATACTCATAAGTCATTGATGAGAAACGGTAATTCTAGAGATCAAGGAGAGCTATGGCATAGGAGGATGGGTCATATACACCATGGAATACTTAAATTGCTTCGTGAGACAGCGACAGGTGTTCTAGAGGTGAGCACAAAGCATGATGATGTATGTAAGGGATGTGTGTTGGGTAAGTTTTTGAAAGCAGCTTTTCCAAGGAGTGACACCAGATCCAAGGGTATTATTAATCTAGTACATTCAGATATATGTAGACCAATATCGACGAAGTCTCTAAGAGGATATGAGTATTTTGTTACTTTTATTGATGATTTCTCTAGGAAGACCTAGATATACTTCTTGAAGACCAAGGATGAGGTTTTTAGATGTTTCCAAGAGTTCAAATCTCTTGTGGAGAATTCAACAGGCAGTAAGATAAAGGTTCTTTAGTCAAACAATGGAGGCGAGTACAAAGGGAAAGAGTTTCAAGAGTTTTGTACCAGGGAAGGAATCAAGAGAGAGTGGAATGTTCCTTACAACCCACAATAGAATGGGGTTGTTGAGAGGAAGAATCGATCTATATCGGAGGCGGCAAGTGCTATGTTGTATGACCAGGATATGCCATGCTACTTATGGGCAGAGGCATGCAGTACAACATTATACATACATAACAGGGTTCCACATAAGGTATTGGGAAAGATGACACCAGAGGAGGCATTCTCAGGGAAGAAGCTAGACGTAAGCCACTTCAGGATATTTGGGAGTTTGGCATATTGTCACATTCCAAGTGCTACACGTTCTAAGTTAGATCAAACTGTAGAGAGAGGGTACTTTGTGGAGTACACTGAGACCTCAAAGGCATATTAGATATTTATTCCAAGGGCCAGGAGGATTATACTTAAGCATGCTATCAAGTTCATGGAGGACAAGGCATTTAGAAGGTCCAAAGATTTGCCAATAGATGATTAGAGTGAGAAGCCAATAAAAGCTCCAAGGATTGAGCAATCAGATCAGGGACAACGAAGCTCGAGTATAGTGACTAGTACAAGCACATGCTTAGGTGCTGAGAGTTCGTAGAGTATGGAGCAACAGATATAGCAGATCCAAGAGATGCATCAAGAACACATGGGGGTTGATATTTCATCCTCTACAGTTGGTAGTAGTAACCAACATGATACTCAGGAGTTTGTGGGAGCTCGTAGGATGAGTAATAGACAACAAAGACAACCATCCAAGTATAATGACTATATGGCACCAGTTAGTTAGTTGGTAGATAGTGAGCCTTCCAGTTATCAAGAGGCCGCACAACAATAGATGTGGCAAGATGCGATGGTTGAGGAATATACCTCAATAGGGAAAAATGATGTGTGGGAGGTTGTTCCTAGACCAACAGATAGGGCAGTGGTTGGATCTATAAGATCAAGCATGGTGAAAATTGTAGCATCGCGAAATACAAGGCAAGGTTCATGGCCAAGGGTTTCTCTCAGAAGGAGGGAATAGACTATGAGGAGACATTCACTCCAGTGGCCAGGTATACTTCTATACGAGCTGTGATCTCTCTTGTAGCATAGATGGGATGGCAGATCCATCAAATGGATGTCAAGACAACGTTTCTTAATGGTGAATTGATTTAGATGAAGTATACATAGAACAACCAGAGGGCTTTGTAGCACACAATAGTGAAACCCACGTGTGTAGATTGAAGAGAGCTTTGTACAGACTCAAGCAGGCTCCTAGGGCATGGTATGAGTGCATTGATAGATAATTGCAGGGAATGGGCCTTGTCAAGAGTGAGGAAGATGCTAACCTCTACTACTTGGTGGTTGGGGGTGAGGTTCTCATTCTTGTTCTATATGTGGACGACTTATTTTTAACAGGTTCATTGGGGCTCATAGAGGAGTGCAAGAGGGACCTTGCAGTAGAGTTTGAGATGAAGGATTTTTGGCTTATGTACTACTTCCTAGGCATGGAGGTATGGCAGATAAATGGTGATATTTTCCTTGAACAAGAGAAATACTGCATTGAAATCTTGAGGAGGTTCGAGATGGAGAATTGCAGAGCCATGTTTACTCCTATGATCACGAATTGGAAGAAGGTAGAAACATCCAGGGAGAAGGATGTAGACCCCTTCTTATATACGTAGTTGATTGGGTCTCTCATGTATTTGGTCAACACCAGGCCAGATATATCTTTTGTAGTAAATTCTCTTAGTTAGTTCATGGTTGAATCAAAGGGAGTGCATTGGACAATGACAAAGCATGTGTTGCGGTATTTGTGTGGTACAATCGAGTATGGGATCAAATATGCTCGAGGTGATGGTATCAAGTTGATAGGCTATACTGATGCAAATTGGGTAGGTAGTACAATGGATAGGAAAAGCGCTTCAGGGTGTTTCTTTAGTTTGGAATTAGGAGTTGTGTCTTGGTACAATAGGAAGAAGAAATCTGTGGCTCTGAGTTCTGTAGAGGTAGAATACATAGCAACTAGCATGGCGACATGTGAGGCAATATGGCTTCAGAAGTTGCTGGTAGCCTTGTTAGGTCAGAGGGTTGTGACTACAGTGATACACCGTGACAATCAAAGTTACATCAAGTTTTCTAAGAATCTAGTGTTTCATGATAGGTCTAAGCATATAGACATCAGGTATCATTTCATCAGGGATTGTGTACATCGAGGGATTATTCAGCTACAGTATATACCTATAGATCAATAGGTAGTAGACATTTTGACAAAGGCATTGGGGAAGGTGAAATTCATCTTCTTCAGAGATATGTTGGGTGTTATGCAGAACAACTTCCTCGCTAAGAGGGAGTGTTAATTTATTGTAGCTTGGATAACTATTTTCTCCAATTCCAAAAATTATTATTTAATTCTTGAGACTTCTAGAAAGAAGTTAGTTAGGTTCAGATATTTAATTATTTAAGGTTTTCCAATGAGAATAATTTAAAAGGGGGTCAATAGGCATTTGGAGGATACACAGATACACACTTGTAAAAAGATTTGTAGTGAGAGAAAATAGTCTTGTAGTGATAGCAAAGCAAGGGCGCAGTGATGGCGTTGGAGGCAACATTAGTGGAATTTCAGCAAGAGAAATTGAGGGAAGAATTTTCGGAGAAGAATATTGTCAGAGTTTTGTCAGTTTTCTCTTTGGGGTTTTTCAGGGACAATTTATCCAAAAATATTGTGTTTATTATTTTGCATGCTTTCTTTTCTATTCCTATGAGTTTTATTTGTGAAGTTGCAATTGTATTATTTTTCAGTATTTGCTGTGAGTTAATTTTTGGTAGTCAAATAATCTTTATAGATAGGAGATTAATAATTAGTAACTACGATAGAATTTTCACATTTTATCATACAAATTGAAAATTATTAAAAAATAAATTAAGGAAATTTAACTATTTTTAAACTAAGTGACTAATAAATTTGTGAAGTACCATGTAACTATTTTTATTGTTCTTACAAAACCCTAGAACTCATTGAATTCAATGCAAAACCTTATAATCCAAGTCCATAGAATTTATAAATATAATTATATATAATTTATAGTCTTTGCTATATATTTTTTGTAGACTATAAAAAAGTCATGGTTGATGTAGAAACTTTAAAAAACTTGTAAATTGATATGTATGCTATTGCATAAATGCGAAGTCATTTAATTGTGTATTTTTAATTTGATTATATATTTCAAAGATTAAGTGAGCAATATGAAAACACGAATTTTAGGTCTAAATCAAAGCCAAATAGAAACCAATTAAGTGATTATTGCATTTGTGATATTTAAACTAGATAAGGAGAACATTTTGACATTAAATTGTTATGGTGACATTTATACTTAACCTTAACCTTGAGCTAGATAGAGTTAGTAATGAAATTTCTATGTTTATAATCATGTTAAATTAGTTAAAATTAAAATTGTTTGATTCTAAATTTAGGTTATACTAATTCTCTTGGCATGTTTATGCTATTTGTCCTTTTAATAAATTTAAATTTTGAATTGTAATGAATTCATTAGAAAATCTAAAACTAGAAGGGTGTATGTTTAATATTATGAGGTTTTACATGAAGATTGATTTGTACATTAATAAACTAACCAATTGCTTTGTTTAATTCTAAAAAGTCAAAATTATATATATTTCTTGAAATTATTATTATTATTATTTAAAATGAATAAAAATTAATTGATAGTATATCATTGAAGTTGAACCCCAATAATAATTTCATATTTAGGATTAAAATAAAATGGGGCTTGGTTATGGGGATTTATGTGTTCTATTTTTCAAAAGAAATAATTAGTTCTACATTTAAAATTGTTAATTTTTTAATTTGGTTGAAACCAATTAATGAGATATATTGTAAGGTTTCTAAAATTCAAATATATAGTATAGGGATACAACTAAAAATGGTAAACCTATAGACGGAGTTGGGAAAACAGGGAATTTGTAATCTTCTCTATCAATATTAACAATTTGTTTGTAATCAATTCAACCATTAATCAGAATAAATATTTAATAAAATCTTCTCTATCAATATTAACAATCTATTTGTAATCAATATTGCTAAATATACCATATTATCAATCTATTTGTAATCAATATTGCTAAATATATCATATTATCAGATTTTCTAATTAGCTACATTAATTTTTATTATTTATTTTACTAATGATCTCTAATTAATTAACCATTTCTCTATCTATCCCAAATGAATAAAAATTAATCCATTTTTTTTTAATCCAAAATAAATAAAATACAATATGTTTTCTTCATTTATTTCAAATAAATAAAAATAAATTTAAGTTAAATTATTGGCATGGTCATCTATAATTATTAAATACAAATATTTCATAACCAAGATAGCATTATCCAATGTCAAACCTTCTACAATAAAATTTCATGTTACTTAGTTCCATTAGATACTATCCATCATCATCACCTTAGTCACCATTGCACATAATAACCTTAATCACATTAATCATCATAACCATAATTTTGAATCATCTTAACCATCAAAATCATCCTAACTATCATCATCACCTTAACCACCATTTCACATAATAACTTTAATTATCTTAACCTTAATTATCTTAATCATCATAAAATCACCTTAACCATCATTTCACTTGAGGCATCCCTAACCTAATCTATCCACTAATCTAATAGAACATCCCATTTTATTTTCTCTGAAATTTCATTATTTCTTTTAGTTACAATATCATTTTTAGTCACAATATCATTTTAAAGAGATAGAAAAATATAAACACCTAAACTTAATAATCATATTCCAATTCCATTAATAATTATTTTCTCATAATGCTAAATATACAATATTATCATATTCTCCAATTAGCTAAATTAATCTTTATTATTTAGTTAACGATCTTTAATTAATTAACCATATTATCATATTCTCTAATCAGATAGATTAATATTTATTATTTTGTTAATTAAAAATATTTAATTAATTAATGATCTTTAATTAATTAATGATCTTTAATTAATTATCCATTTCTCTATTGATCCAAAATTAATTAAAATTAATCCATTCACTTCTTTTATCTAAAATAAATCAAATAAAATCCATTTTATCCATCTATTTCAAATAAACAAAAATAAAAAATTCAATTATTCACATGTTCATTTATAATTATTAAATAAAAGTACTAGATTACTAAAATAAAATCAATCATATTGTAAATTTTCAATCATATTGTAAATTTCCACTAGATTCCATTAAAATAATAAATCTCAATCCTAAAAGCAACCTAGGAACCAATATCTGATAAAATATTCTCTATCAAAATTAACAATCAATTTCTAACCAATTCAATAATTAATTGGAACCAATATTTAATAAAATCTTCTCAATCAACCAAATATTAACAATCTATGTGTATTCAATTCAACCATCAATTTTCATCTTTATCCTAAAAGATTTAAAGATTTAATCAATTTTCATCATGATCCTAAATGATTAAGATTTAATAAAGTTACCCTATAAATCTGCCCTAATTTATTATCAAGGCATTCACTATTAAATAAAAGCCTTTGACATTTCCAATAAAAAATCGATAAATCTAGCTTAATTTATTCCGAATCAATTCTCACAAACTTGTTTGTTAAAATATACTTTTATATAAATTATAAATATAAAAATCATACAAATTTAGTATTCAACATAAGTAAAAATCAATCATATTATAAATTCCACCATCCATTCAAATAATAAATCTCTCAACAAAGCAACCTAGAAATCAATATTTAATAAAATATTCTCTATCAATCTATTTGTAATCAATTCAACCGTTAATTTTTCATCTTGATCCATCTTGATCCTAAAGAATCAAGAACATTCAATAAAGTTATTCTTTAAATCTGCCCTAATTAAAACCTAGGAACCAATATTTAACAAAATATTCTCTATCAATATTAACAGTCTATTTATAATCAATGATTGAAGAACATTTAATAATATTCTATTTATAATCGATGATTGAAGACATTTAATAATATTACTCTTTAAATCTGCCCTAATTTATTACCAAATTTATTCAAAATTAAATATAAACCTTTGACAATTTGAATAAAAAATCTATAAATTTCTTTCAACAATTTGAATAAAAAATCTAACTTAATTTTTTCCGAATCAATTCTCACAAACTTGATAGGGGTATGCTAAATTCTACTTTAATTAAATTATAAATACATGAATCATACAAATTTAAAAATGCAACTAATTCATATAATATTTGATCCTTTAATTTATATTATATAATATTAATGTGAATCCTTTATTTATTTTTGGATTTAATATGAAAAATATTAAAGATAAATTATAAAATCTTAAATAATATAGATCCATTTAAAAAAATTAAAAATTAAAAAAAAAACATTTGATCTAATAATAACTTATAAAGTATATACGACTGTAATAAAATATATATCTGATATATTTTGATATAAATAAACAACAGCCAACTTAAGAGATACGATTAAGCATCAAATTTAAGCCGTCTAAAGAAAACTTTTCTTGTATAATTTTATTCCTCATCTTTGGTCTGCTTTTACTCCAGAGCTTTCTTTGCATGAGGCAATATATGAACCCTCAACATAAATTTGTTTTGATTATTGTTCAGCTGCTCAAAGATACATTCGTCTCCTTCCTTTATATTATTATCACGTACAAAATAATTCCACCCGGCACTAAAGATATGCGTCTTGTTCCTAATAAGGCATCGTACCTTCCATTCCTTACACTCTCCATCCAAAAGGACTACTTCACTTTTTTGGTTTGGTAGTTCAATCGGATTATTCCGTGGGCTTGGGAACTCCTGCATGACAGGAACTAAGTTACTTAACCCAACAAATCATTGGCTTGCATTAATTTAGTGCATGCTTCTTCAACTTTACGATTCACACAAATGCAGATGTCCATATTAGACCATTAGAGATCTATCAGAAAAATGAAGTAATAAAAGCAATTGAGTACATTGCATATTGTTCACCTGTTAACTACCTCTTTGTAGACTCTTTACTCCTAATTTAAATTTGAAAACATAAATAACCAAAGAAAGCACAGAATTTGATCTCACTAAGTAACTTTTACTGATATTCCATGATTTAATAACCCTTGAACAAAAGGGTTTATCTGATTTGAAAGGAGCAGCAGACTCCATTGCCATGTGCTTCCTAGAGGAGAAACAATGTCCATGGTTCTTGGATGAATAGCCTGCAACAAATTAACTTTGTTGTTATACCACTTCTCTTAATAAAAATAGGATCTGAGTGCCTATTTTAAAAGTTCAAATAAATTATGGAGCTTGAAAATTTAATAAGCTCTCTATTTCTGGACAAAACTTTTTCTTACCAAGAAAAGAGGATTTCCTTTTCCTCCCTCGTTTTTTAGCCGCTGGTTCAGATGTATCATTATTTTCCTCATCAAAAACCAAATCAATCGGCAACTTTGGTTGATCAGGGCATCTCTTATCTAAACCAGTGTTTGTTTTCTCAAGTTGAAGAGCACTGATATTTTTCACACACCCACTTGTTTCAAATATCTGAACCTTGAAACACAGCTTCGATATATACTTGAACACAACAAAATCTCCCAATTGCAGCTCATGGTAATTGACAAATTTTTCCCACCCATCTCGGAATTCCAGTTGATTGTTTGTACTCCATAATTGTACATCCAACTCCTGCCCACTTGGGCCTTGCAAAACCATATGTTCGTCTCTGTCATTTATAAACTGTGAAGCAAATGCAGGAGGAATGCTCTGCAGTAAATACATTGCAGATTTTGTTTTTACAAATTTTAAACAGTCTATATGAAATCAAAGCATGGAGTAGAAAATTTACCAGTTTTTTTGCAAAGTCTCCAAGCATAATTTTGAAGAAGGAGACACACCCATTAAAGCGCTCTTTCTCATGGTGTTTACCATGAATTCTTAAACATTTTTGACAGCACATCCTGCATGGTATAAAAAGCTCCCCTGTTTCTTCAACTTCCATGGCAAACCCAGATGCAAAGCTTATAAAGATACGCCCAAAAACACATTTAAAATTCTGAGATACCTACATGCATGAATATAACAACTCAGCCAACTCAGCCAAAGTCTGAATGACTGACGTGCACTTGAATTCAAGTAATAGAGAATGTCAAGTAGAATTAGAGCAGTGCGAAGAAAAGAGAGTGCAAACAGCAATAATGTAATGAATCATATTCCTATCAGGCAGGACACAAAATCAAAAAATATACATTAATCACTTAGATTTCCACAGAATTGAAAGAATAGCAGGATTGCAATAAACGACGTGTACAGATCATGTGGCGTTGGCTTTAGGTGACACGTTACTGTGAAAGATTCCTGCTCTGGCACGTGTATGGGATGTGTTCGTCTGTCATTTTTCCTGCAATTTTAAATTTAAAACTTAAAAAGCAGTTAAATTTTTATAACGCCAGGAAAATGTAGCACTGCCAGGAAGAAAATCGTTAACTGCAAGTTAGTTGGCCGACAAAATTAGGAAAAAGCATAAACATTAGCATGTCTTCAATTTTCACTGGTGGATTACAATACAAAGAGTTCTTGTTAGCTGACTTAAAATGAATGAACGATTAAGTAATTTAAGGGACCAAGGGAAGTTTTAGGTAAATGATTATGAAGTCAGATAATTTCTCCATTACTAAGAAGTAATTTGTATGAGATCAATTTTTTTTTAGGTAACTTACAATTATAAAGATAATTCCTCCATTACTAAAAGTAATGTGAATTAAAAGTATGAGTAATTATTTTATTTGTCAATTATTTATTTATTTATTATATATATTTTTAATTAAGATAAAATGAATTTTGATAGGGTATGAATCTTTGTAAAAAGTAATACAATAAATTCACAAAAGACAGTTACAAAAAATCAATAATATAACAGTTAAATAATAAAAATCAGTTATCAAAGTCATAATATAATATTCAACAAATGATCAGTCCTTCAAAGAAGAGGAGAATATCTGCAGATTTTTTATTTATTTTTCTCTTCATCATGCAGGAAGGATCACATAAAAGGTTAGAATCATATAAACAATAATGGAGATCAACTTAAGCATTATAATATTCATGTTAGTTACATAATCCATTAGTACAACTTGCTGCTTTAAACCATAAGGAAGCTACCACTAGATTGTACATACCTTCATGATTGAGTTCGAGTTATCTTCACATCCCCACTTACTCCATTCATGGTGGGGTGCAAACTGATCCCAACCAAAGTGGATTCAAACTCTATCCACCCCTCCAAGCAGATTATGTGGCTCACGGTGAGAGAGAGTGTGTCATTCAATCCCTTAAATTATGTGGAAATTATCTTTCTAGTGACCCTCTTTCCATGGTACACCTAACTATGGTAGCCTATAGATCCCTTAATAGCTATAGGGTTACACAGGGAGTTCGTTCTACCTACTTGAGCTTGCTAGGGAATTCACCTTCCTGATGTCCATCTATCGTCTAAGCAACCAAGAGTAGCCATCGTTGGCATGGAATTCCCCTAGACTAATGACCATCTCGAGCTAGTACTACTTCTAGAATCTTTTCCATCTCATGCATAGTGTTGCCCCTAGACTATTGTCCCTCTCGAGTTTAGTGCTACCCCTAGACCTCCGTCCATCCCGAGCTTAGCATCACCCCTAGATTATGGTCCATCTCAAGCATAGTACTGCCCCTAGTCCTTTGTCCATCTCGAGCCTAATTCTACTCCTAGACTACTGCCCATCTCAAGTAGTACTATTCCTTGGCTTAGGCTTAGCGTTGGACTAGAAGTAGGTTCCCAACTCAAACTCAATAAGTTTCAACTCAAGATCAATAGTCTCCCATCATAGCTGCAACCAAGCATGGCATGGCTAGATATTTCATGAAGAGCATCTCTTACTCATACACACCTTATGGTGGAGAGAAGGTAAATTTGCATCTCTAGATAGCTTGAGGTGGTTACCTATTCTATTCATTCCTTCAAGAGTAATTTTTAAGACACGGATTTTTAGGGATTGTAATTCCATACTACAACAGTTCGAGTATTCCATTAGAGGAGAATGGTTGCCTATTAGCTCGATCATAACAAAATAACCCACATATAGATGGTTGTCCTTGTAGCCAACATTGTAGAGAGGTATGGAGTGGATATTTAACTTGGGGATAGTGATAGATCAATTCCCTTTTCTAAGTGTTGCTTTCATTCTACCATGTCTTTGTCATAGCTTTAGCCTAAGGTTATGAAAGAATTATTTTATCAATAATATTGTTTGATGCTTCATATTTGGGAAACCTCTATGAAGGGGAAATACCTTGCCACAATCTCTTTTGGGAAGAGATTATGCAATGTGCAGGTATTACCTAGAGTTAGCATCCCACATATATTTTTTTTATTTGCAATAGATTTGACCCACACCATTTTTATGACAAGATCGGTCCAATAAGTAATGACTAAGGGAGTCATCTTAATCCTATCTTTTTATGTCAGACTTAAAAGAAAAATCAGACCATTAAGACTAAGGCTGAAAGAGATATTTTAACACATTTGCATTAGATTTGACCAGCTAGCTTACTAAATAAAAATCAAACCATTACAACTATGGTTGAAAGAGTTATTTTAATGCATTTGCATCAGATTTGACCAAATAGCTTACTAAATAGAAATCAGACCATTATGACTATGGCTGAAAGAGTTATTTTAACGCATTTGCATCAGATTTTACCAGCTAGCTTACTAAATAAAAATCAGACCATTAAGACTATGGCTGAAAGAGTTATTTTAACAAATTTGCATCATATTTGACCATTATTAAGTTTGGTTCCTAAAATTGAATTTGATTCCTAATGTAGTCATAAGAGAGGTCCAAAACCTAGAAGTAAACAACTTATCCCTATCTGAAATGATTACCTTAGGCATCTTGTGTAGCCTAATGACTTCCTTTATGAATCTTTTAGCCAAAAGTGGGGCATCATCCTTCACATTGCCTGGTATGAAGTTTGCTACTTTGGTTAGTTCATCAACCACCACTAATATATTGTCGTGTTGATGTTGAGTTTTAGGAAATCCTATCGCAACATCCATGGAAATTACTAACCACTTATGTTGTGGAACATCATGAGAATAAAGTGTTCCTACAGGATGACAGTGTTCTACCTTAACTTGTTGGCATTCCAGACATTTGGTGACATAGCAAGCTATTTCCTTTTTCATTCCCAACCAAAAGTAATGAGTTTTTAGGTACGCATACATCTTAGTCACCCCAAGATGTGCTTGATAAGGCACATTATGGCATTCTACGAGAATTTTCATTCTCAAACCACCCTCTTCCGACACATAAATTTGGTTCAAATAACGAAGAATGTCATCGTTTCCCACATGGTACTCAACTTGATTAATCCCTCGTATTCCCACCTTCATTTGTTGACAAAAGGGATCTAGTTTTCGTGTTTGCTTGATCTTTTCTGGTAGTTCAAACTTCAGTTGTGAGATTGCAACTACTTTAGCCCTTCGACTTAAGGCATCTGCAACACAATTTTCTTTTCCTTTAACATATGAGATATCTATCTCATAGTTGCTTAGGAATTCTAACCACCTTCTTTTTCATGCATTCAAATCCGGTTGGGTGAACAAATATTGGATTCCTTTGTGATTAGTGTTCAGCTTGAAGGATCTACCTACCAAATAGTGTTTTCATAATTTTAAGGCATGCACGATTGCCGCTAGCTCTAGATCATGGGTGGGATAATTGAGTTCATGATCCTTCAATTTCTTGGACTTGAAGGCAATCACTTGCCCATTTTGCATTAGAACTCCACCTAGCCCATCCAATAAAGCATTCGTCCAAACTACAAATTCTTTATCCGGATCAGGCACTTGCAAAATTAGTGCGGTGGTAAGAGCTTCCTTCAATTTCTGGAATGCAATGTTGTATTTTTCTATCCATTCAAACTTCTTTCCCTTTTGTTGAAGGGTGGCTATGGGGTTAGCTATCTTGGAGAAGTTCTCTACAAACTATCGATAATATCTTGTCAAACCCATGAAGCTTCTTACTTCAGTCACATTTTTAGGAATAGGCCATTCTACAATTGCTTGCACCTTGGGCTGATATAATATGTCCTAGATAGTGTACTTTAGGCTGAAAGAAAGAACATTTGGACAATTTCCCATATATTTTATGATCTCTCAACCTTTGCAAGACTATTCTTAAATGCTCCTCATGCTCTTGCAAATTTTTAGAGTAGATTAGAATGTCATCTAGAAATACTAGTACAAATTTGTCCAAGTTGTCATGGAAAACATGGTTCATGAGGCTCATGAAAGAAAAGGGGGCATTTGTTAAGACAAAAGCAACCACTTGAAATTCATAATGGCCATACCTATATTTGAAGGTTGTCTTTGGAATATCTTCTTCCCTGATTCTTAACTGGTGATATCCTGACCTTAAATCTATCTTAGAGAATATTGTAGCTCCCTTCATTTGGTCAAATAAGTAATCAATTCTAGGTAGGGGATATCTATTTCAAATGGCTACCTTGTTCAACACCAGGTAATCAATGCACAACCTTATGGTTTTGTCCTTCTTCTTAATGAACAACACTGGAGCTCCCCGTGGAGACAGACTAGGTCGTATCAAGCCTTTCTCCATTAGATCTTGCAATTGCATCTTAATCTCTTGTAATTAAACTGTGTTCATTCTATAGGGGGCTTTTGAGATAGGATCAACCCTTGGAACTAGATCTATTGTGAAGTCCATCCATCGCTTAGGAGGTAATCTTGGCAATTCTTCAGGGAAGACATCACGGTACTCTTGGACAATGGGATGGTCTTCAAAGCTAGGTGTGGGATCATTATTACCCTCTTCTACCTTTACTAGATAGATTTTACTCCCCTTTCTCACTAAACTTTTTACTTGCATGGCTGAGATCATTCTTACCAGATCACTAGTCTTCTAATCCCTTGAAGAATCACTGACCTCCCTTGGTCATCTAGACATTCAATTTTCTTATTGTAGCAATCCAACTTGGCTTGGTGTTTTTGAAACCAATCCATCCCAAGGATTAAATCATAAGACCCTAACAAAGTGACCCATAAATCCACCTTGGTCCTTATAACCACTAGGTAAATCTCAACTCCTCATAGGCAAGATTTGATCTTTTGTGTCTTACCCAACCCAAACTCAACCTAAGTCATCTCCTCTCGATTAAGAGTCTTATGATTAAGTTTACATTTTTGAATAACATGGGAGGAAATAAAACTATCTGTAGCTCCTAAATCTGCTAGAATAGAAATGGGTTGGCTGAGAAGTCTACCTTGAAGTTCTATCAATGGAGCTTGCTGATCTGCTTGATGATTATCCATGACTGCATAAATTATGGCAATGGTTTTTGGTCTGTAATTAGAGGTTTACAATTCAAATGTATTTAACCTTAATTACAATTATTCTTGATCCAGACAGAATTGTGTGACTATGTTGTTTAACCGTTGAAATTACAGACTAGGTCCACTTTTACATAAACTAATGAAATTACTAATTACTAAAATGTTGTAATTAGAAATCAAATACTGAATTGAAAAATAAACTGAAATGAAATTAGAGAGAAAGTAAGACAGGGGATAGAAGAAGAATGAGACAAAAGATAGAAAGATAAGACAGAGGTTGATAATGGAGTTCATCCTTCAAAGGACTATCTCTCTAGGTCCACTTCTCAATGTTGGACCGCTTTCATTAATATCACCAAGCACTTGAAATTGCCTTCTTACAATATTCAAGCTTCAAAACCTACACAAAATTCCTCACAATCTCTCTCACTATTATAATTTTTGGTGTATAATATCACCTTGTAATTATTCTCCAAACTTTCTCACCCCTGGAATTATTTCTCCAAGTAAACTTTCTTAATTCCCAAGCCAAAACATCCCCTTTATATACCAATTTGTTTGCTAATATGGGCTAAAACCATATTATTTTGCAAATATACCCATATCTCCTTTAAAAAGTAAAAATATTTGCAAAATCCCCCCTTTACAATAAAATGTCCATAATAATCTCCTTAATATTTTCCCCGGATGGCCCTTATAATTTGGGCTTACAAAAATAATTTTCCCGAAGCCTGAAAAAACTCCCTTAAGTCATATAAGCCATTAATTTATTTTAAGCCTTCTTAACTATCATGTAATAGGCTTCTAAAATTAAAATCCTCATTTATAGGGATTATTATATTATTTTCCTTTTAAAAAGGTTTTATATAACCCATCCCCTTTTTAATTGGGGCTCCTCCACTTTTGAGGGGTTAATCCCTTATTTATAGGGTTATTGTTTTAAAGCCCCTTAAATATTATTTTAAGGTTGACATTATATTTAGGAGAATTAAATCTTATTTAAAGATTTATGTATACGGGAGGATTTTCCTTTTCATGAAGAGTGGGAAGGAAAGAGAATTTTAAGGCATGGGTTATGGGATCAAATCCCACTAAATCCTCATTATTTTTTTAATTTTTAAACCATACATTTTTTTTCTTTTAATAATTATGGTTTAATCCTTATTTATGCCAACTCACTACTCCTGCCACGTCACATGCCATGTGTCCCGCCAAGTGTCAAGTTTTGGTGATGTAATGTCATCATTTTGACCAAAACTTTGACTAGTTGTATCTTGCTCATTTAGACTCTATTTTCGATAGAACGAACAACATTGGACTCATGGCAACGAGCCCTTTGTCATGACACTGACTTTGACCAATTTAGAGATGATGCATTTTTTTCCTTTTTACTGACCCCCTGATTCGCCTGTTTGATCGAACCTTTGACTGCGCATAACTTCTAAATACATACTCTTTTTGAGCTCGTTCAAGTTGCATCAGGACCATGTCAGTGAGCTCTATGCGATAATGTTGGTTTCATGAGATTATGTGATTGTGAAATTTTTAAGGTTTCCTAGATCCACCTGGATCATTCCTCCCTAATGAGAAGCTTTTGGACCTCCAAAAGGTCTATTTTATGTACAATTTGAGCTAGGGAAATGTCACCACACTTTCCTAGTATCATCTGTCCTTCTTGCTAATTTTTTTAACATCTAACCCATCACAAACATAAAGAACTATGAGATAGCTTTGCTGATACAATCAACTGTATGTTCATCAATATTCATTCTCACATTCATCATCCATATAGAAATAACTAGCAGAATAACAAGCAACATTACTGAATACACTGATGTGAAGGAAATAGTACCAACATTATGAATCTCCTGAATAGGACATTATTAGAAAATGAAACATTCAAACCCTCTTTTACCACCTCTGGCTGAAGTCCTGACTCTGCTTGCAACTGATCCTCACACTGTACTGTTTGTGACGCCTTATCATGATTCAGATCTTCATGCTTAGTATCACTAGTTGTTACAAATATAAGGGTTAAAGTATTTCTTGCATTTACAACCATCCTCATATGCCCTGTGTTTACAATAGATCTATCATTCTTCATATGATGAGCTTTTACAATATATTCAATTCCATCCTTAAAAAAATGATACCTATTATGTTCCCTGTAGAAAATGGATTTTTTGCCATACAAATATGGATTGCCTAGAACCATCCCATAGATGTCAAGTGGAATTACATCTAACTCTACCTCATCTACAAACTTGGATGTGATTACAAATCGGAGTTTACATTGCTTTGACACATGTAGCCAAGCATTATCATGCACCCAACCTAATGGATATGGTTTAGGATGAGTTTTTTTTAATCCCAATTGCTTAACAACTTGTTTAGAGATTAGATTCACTCATGATCCACTGTCTATTACTGAATCAATCTTAGTTTGTTTAGAAATAACCCTTATATGAAATAGTTCATTCCTCTTACTTTCAATAGGTACTTCATTATAATTTATAAAAGAAGCATGGGAACTAGTACTAACAATAGGAATGTTACCTTTTATACCCACAACCATGATCTTGGTTTTATCATCAGATTCTGATCTAAGATCATGCACAATAGTTGTGGTATTTTTCTTACCCTTTCGATCCTTGAACCATTTCGGTTTCTGATTAGGATGTAACTTCCAACACTTTGCATCTTCGTGCCCTTTCTTCTTGCAATGTGAGCAATAAGGCTTCTCATCCACTTTCTTTACAGTAGTTGTTCACTGTGATTTCTCTTTCCCTTTCTTACTTCCATTGTGCTTACTTGAGTTCATCAACGGATTGTCATGGCTATTCCTTGAGCTTGTTTCCAAATGGATAGCTTGCACACAAACTTCATTAATTTTAGTTCCAAATTAAATATAAGTATGGTATGTTTCAAACTCTCATGTAATCCACCTATGTACTTTAACAAAGTTTCTTGTGTGTACAATGGAATGCCCAAAATTAAAGCCCTCTTCCTAAACTCTTGTGTATATTCTTGCACACTTTGTCCTTTCTCTTGTCTTAATGATTTCCAGCTCATTACTGCTTTTTGCATGTGACCTATGGATATAAATATTTCTTTAATGTAGCTATAAACTCAAACCAAGAAGAAATAATTTTTCCATATCGGCTTAGATCTTCTTGAGTTCTGCTCTCCCACCAGATTAAGGCTATGCCTCCCAGGCGAAGAGTGGCTAATTGGATTTATTGAGAATCCTCAGTAAAATTTTGAATTCTACAATAAACTTTAATTTATTTTATCCAATTATCAAGTTTTTATGCATCTAGTTCTCCATTATAAGTTGGCAATTTAAATTTATCATCAAGCTTTAACAAAGGTGAATTAGCTTGCACAGGTTGTTTCTTTTTAGAAGAGTTAGATGAAGAAGAAGAAGAGGATGAAGAAGATGAAGAGGATGGGGATGGAGGTTTAGGAGGGTCATGACCACCTCCTACTCCTTTACCTTTTTCTTCTTTTGAAGTGTATTCACCTTCATTCTTTTTGCCTTCCTTTCTCTTCTTTTGTTCTTGCCTCTCTTGGAAAAGAACTTCCACCATTGTCTTCATTTCGAGAAATTCTTTTTGGAAATATTTCTCATCAAGCTCCGTAGGACTTTGTTTAGCTACCATTTCTAATTGTGGAAAAGACCTTCATTTTCTGATCTCAAGATTGAACTTTGTAAGTGCACCTTCTCCTTGCTTCAATTTCAACCTGGTTAACATTCACTTTTGCAATTTCCTTTTAAAAAGCTCTGATACCAATTTGATCTGTAATTAGAGGTTTTCAATTCAAATTTATTTAACCTTAATTATAATTATTCCCGATCTAGATAGAATTGTGTGACTATGTTGTTTAACCGTTGAAATTACAGACTAGGTCCACTTTTACATAAACTAATGAAATTACTAATTACTAAAATGTTGTAATTAGAAATTAAATACTGAATTGAAATTAGAGAGAATGTAAGACAGGAGATAGAAGAAGAATGAGATGCAAGATAGAAAGATTAGAAACAGGTTAATAACAGAGTTCGTCCTTCAAAGGACTACGTCTTTGGATCCGCTTCTCAATGTTGGACCGCTTTCATTAATATCACCAAGCACCTGAAAATACCTTCTTACAATAGTCAAGCTTCAAAACCTGCACAAAATTCCTCACAACCTCTCTCACTATTACAATTTTTGGTGTATAATATCACCTTGTAATTCTTCTCCAAAATTTCTCACCCCTAGAATTATTTCTCCAAGTAAACTTGCTTAATTCCCAAGCCAAAACATCCATTTTATATACCAATTTATTCGCTAATATGGGCTAAAACCATATTATTTTGAAAATATACCTATATCTCCTTTAAAAAGTAAAAATATTTGCAAACTCCCCCCTTTACAATAAAATCTCCATAATAATCTCCTTAATATTTTCCCTAGATGGCCCTTATAATTTGGGCTTACAAAAATAATTTCCCAAAGCCTTAAAAAAATTCCTTAAGTCGTATAAGCCATTAATTTATTTTAAGCCTCCTTAAGTATCATGTAATGGGCTTCTAAAATTAAAATCCTCATTTATAGGGATTATTATATTATTTTCCTTTTAAAAAGGTTTTATATAACCCATCCCCTTTTTATTTGGGGCTCCTCCACTTTTGAGGGGTTAATCCCTTATTTATAGGGTTATTGTTTTAAAACCCCTTTAAATATTATTTTAAGGTTGACATTATATTTAGGAGAATTGAATATTATTTAAAGATTTATGTATACCGAGGGATTTTCCTTTTCATGAAGAGTGGGAAGGAAAGAGGATTTTAAGGCATGGGTTATGGGATCAAATCCCATTAAATCCTCATTATTTTTTTACTTTTTATTTTTAAACCATACATTTTTTTTCTTTTAATAATTATAGTTTAATCCTTATTTATGCCAGCTCACTACTTTTTCCACGTCACATGCCATGTGTCCCGCCAAGTGTCAAGTTTTGGTGATGCCACATCATCATTTTGACCAAAAATTTGACTAGTCATATCTTGCTCATTCTGACTCTATTTTCGATGAAACGAACGACATTGGACTCATGGCTATGAGCCCTTCGTCATGACACTGAATTTGACCAATTTGGAGATGATGAATTTTTTGCCTTTTTTCTGGCCCCCTGATTCGCCTGTTTGACTAGACCTTTGACTGTGCATAACCTCTACATACAAACTCCTTTTGAGCCTATTCAAGTTGCGTAAGGACCGTGTCGGTGAGCTCTATGTGATGATGCTCATTTTGTGAGATCATGAGACTATAAAATTTTTCAGGTTTCCTAGATCCACTTGGATCAGTTTTGGTGGTTTTGTTTGGATTCTTGGGACACTCACTCATATAATGATCACCTCTGCGTGTCCAACATCCACTCACTAGTACTTTTCAATGTTCCTTGCCTCTCTTGGAATCACCTTGTGCCTCATGTCTAAATAATTTTTACCGTTTGTCTCCTTTATCCTTTTGACCTTCTGACCCACTATTTTTCCTATAATGTTGGCCCCTCTTAGTTTTTCGAGAAGCCTTTCCTTTAGATTTAGTTTCTTGATTACCCCTCTGTTTATTATTAGAGTGGTTAGAGGAATATGGCTTTTGTTTGCGTTCCTGCTCGCTCTTATGCTTTTCTTCAACAACCAAAGCTACTTCCACTACTTGGTTTAAGCTTTTAGGCTAAGTAAGCTTAGTTGCATATAGAATATTCTTATTAAATCCCAAGATAAACTTGTTCACTCGATCCTCTTCTTCCTTAATATAAGGCACGTGATGAAGTAAGCTCATGAATTTTGACTTATACTCGGCTACTGACAATCCCCCTTGGCGAAGTGAATGGAATTCAATCATCTTTTGGTCTCTATGATGAGAAAAAAGGTACTCCTTGTGAAATTTCTTGGTGAAATTGTCCCAAGTTAGTTGACTGATATCATAGTTTTTGATTTCTGGCTTCTCCTTCCAGGTGATAAATGGAAATCCTAGCCTTAGTGTTGGCACTTAATTCTATCAACCCAAAATACTTGTTCATTCCTATGAGTCATGCTTTAGCAAAATCCCTAGCCCCAGTCCCATTAAAATTAGGGGCTTGCACTTTCTTCAATTCTCGAATTAGTGGGTCTTTTCCCACTCCTCGTTGTGACTCAAACTGAGAGTGACTGTAGGTGGGAATTCTGGAGATGCTCTCATGTTATTAACTTGTATTCACATTGTGATCCCTATCTATCTCTTCAGTTCTAATGCCAGTGTTGTGATTAGTTCCTAGGCCAGTGTTGTAATTAGTTCCTTGCTCCTTTTGCCTTGTTAGTTCCTCGATTTGCTACTCTTGTGAAGCTATTTTTGCACGAAGTGAATTTAATTCAGCTTCTAACTCTTTAGGTATATTAGGAGGTGGAGACGACACACCCCTACTTGCATGCAAAATTTCAATGAGGCTAGGGCTTGTTCCCCTCCTCAAAGTTCTCTTCATTGAATTTGTTTGGTTCTGCAAGGGAAAAGAGAGTGTTATTTAAGTGTCTTTGTTATTTGTTTAAATCTTGTCTTATATCATATTTAGAATCAAGGAGAAATTCATACTCAACATAAGATTCACATCATTAAATATTCCATTCTCATTCACCATAACACCTTGATATATAAGTCTATATATATTTAATAGTTAACAACTTTTACAAAAAAGTGAGATGATGTTTATTTAGTACTAATTCATCATCTTGTACATAATTCTAGTTACAGAGTAGGTGCCTCCTTCTCTTCGCGTTCTTCCTCATCTAAGGTTCTCACCATTATAGACATATTAGCATGGGCATGGTTGTATTCTACAATTACTTCCTTAGAGAGGATTGGAGCATTACGTCCACAACCAAAAGGGAAGTCTCTAATAGCTGAGGGTTTGGTTTTTTGGTTTTCTCATGGGCATCCCTTTTGCGGTTCATGACTATTGTATGGTTTGGCCATTTGCTTTACCTTCTAGATTTGTAGTCGCTTCATAGTCTTTGCCAATGGCTCCGTGTCAGACATGGTTTCAGTTTCGGTTTCGATTTTTGGCCATGCGGTAGTAGTGGTGTTGGATCCTTCTAGGTTAGTTCGTTGGGGATGTTTTCTCGAGGCCTTCTTCTTCCCCTTTCCATGCTTCCCTTGACCCATGACTATCATTGCCAAACAATCATATTAGTATAGCAAAAGAGAGAGAGCTCCTAGGTCCTAGTGTTGAGTTCTAAGCTTTGATACCAATGTAACATTTTCCCCAATGAAGAGGAGAATTTCTACAATTTTTTTTTTCTTTCTCTTCATCATGCAGGAAGGATCACATAAAAGGTTAGAATCATATAAACAATAATGGAGATCAACTTAAGCATTATAATATTCATTTTAGTTACATAATTCACTAGTACAACTTGTTGCATTAAACCATAAGGAAGCTACCATTGGATTGTACTTACCCTCATGATTGAGTTCAAGTTATCTTCGCATCCCTGCTTACTCTGTTTGTGGTGGGGTGCAAACTGATCCCAACCAAAGTGGATTCAAACCCTATCCATCCCTCCAAGTAGACTATGTGGCCCGTGGTGAGAGAGTGTGTGTCATTCAATCCCTTAAAATATGTGTAAATTATCTTTCTAGTGACCCTCCTTCCATTGTACACCTAGCTATGGTAGCTTATAGATCCCTTAATAGCTATAGGGTTACACAAGGAGTTCATTCTACCTACTTGAGTTTGCTAGGGAATTCAACTTCGCAACCAAGAGTAGCCATCGTTGGCATGGAATGCCCCTAGACTAATGACCAACTCGAGCTAGTATTGCTTCTAGACTCTTGTCCATCTCGGGCATAGTGTTGCCCCTAGACTATTGTCCTTCTTGAGCTTAGTTCTTCCCCTAGACCTCCATCCATCCCGAGCTTATTACCGTCCCTAGACTATGGTCCATCTCAAGCATAGTACTGCCCCTAGTCCTTTGTCCATCTCGAGCCTAGTTCTACTCCTAGACTATTGTCCATCTCAAGTAGTACTATTCCTTGGCTTAGGCTTAGTGTTGGACTAGAAGTAGGTTCCCAACTCAAACTCAGTAGGTTTCAACTGAGGATCAATAGTCTCCCATCTTAGTTGCAACCAAGCATGGCATGGCTAGATATTTCATGAAGAGCACCTCTTACTCATAGGCACCTTATGGTGGAGAGAAGGTAAATCTGCATCTCTAGATAGCTTGAGGTGGTTACCTATTCTATTCATTCCTTCAAGAGTAATTTTCAAGACACGGATTTGTAGGGATTGTAATTCCATACTACAATAGTTCAAGTACTCCATTAGAGGTGAATGACTTCCTATTAGCTCAATCATAACAAAATAACACACATATAGATGGTTGTCCTTATAGCCAACAATGTAGAGAGGTATGGAGTGGATATTTAACTTGGGGACAATAATAGATCAATTCCCTTTTCCAAGCGTTGCTTTCATTCTACCATGTCTTTGTTATAGTTTTAGCCTAAGGTTATGAAAGAATTATTTTATCAATAATATTGTTTGATGCTTCAAATTTGGGAAACCTCTATGAAGTGGAAATACCTTGCCACAATCTCTTTTGGGAAGAGATTATGCAATGTGTAGGTATTACCTAGAGTTAGCATCCCAAATATTTTCTTTTTATTTGCAATAGATTTGACCCACACCATTTCTACGACAAGATTAGTCTAATAAGATAATGACTAAGGGAGTCATCTTAATCCTATCTTTTTATGTCGGACTTAAAAGAAAAATCAGACCATTAAGACTAAGGCTGAAAGAGACATTTTAACACATTTGCATTAGATTTGACCAGCTAGCTTACTAAATAAAAATCAGATGATTAAGACTATGGTTGAAAGACTTATTTTAACACATTTGCATCAGATTTGACCAGATATCTTACTAAATAAAAATCAGCCCATTACGAATATGATTGAAAGAGTTATTTTAACACATTTGCATAAGATTTGACCAGCTAGCTTACTAAATAAAAATCAAACCATTAAGACGATGACTGAAAGAGTTATTTTAATGAATTTGCATCAGATTTGACCATTATTAAGTCTTACATACTGTTGAAAAAAAAACTAAAACTAATACCCACTACTAGCTATCCCGTATGGTTAATTAATGTGCAGTTGAACCAACATATGAAGCTGATAGATTATTAAATCTAGTTATTCCCAAAAGGATAGTAGACACATTATTGTATTTATCATGGCAGAAAATTAACTACATAAATCTTACCACTTAGCTAAATGTTTTCCTATTTTTCTGCTCACATCTCAATTGGGTAACATAGAAATTGTGTAAAGTAGTTGTGAAGAAGAGACTAAGTTTGGCACTATTTCTTAGTGGCTTAATACTATCTTAAATGGATGCTTACAAACCCTTCTTTCCCCTTATGCTACTAACTACAAGATTATTAACTTAACAATTGTTGAGACTCGTCCTTACAAATGAAATAAACTTAAAACTAACTCTTACAACTCAAAGAGAAAATACTTGCATACAGTAAAAATTATTGAGCCTCTCTAATTTTTATGCAGTCAAGCAACTATGTGATTTGATGGTTCTAAAATCTTTGTTCAATTCAAAATGCCCTGCCCTCATCTTCCCTAAGAGTTTTTTTTTTGTTCAAAATAAGCAAGAAGGGATTCCATATTCAAACACTCCATCCTACAGTTGGTGTGGAGGTTTATTTCTGATTTCCTAGTTTCTTAAATTATTTTCTTTACAGTAGCTTAAATTTATAAAAGAAAAACAACTCCCAACACTTGAACATGTGGTGAGCTCTCTAAATAAATTTTTGCAAGAACTTTAAATCAAGATTCCAAGGCCGAAATAAAATTTAACAAGGCTGAAACATAGAATGGTATTGCAGAATAGAAGGATTTCAAACCTGAGTTTGTGAGGTCTGACATAGAAAAATGGATGCCCTAGCTTCCAAACTATGGCTTCCTCTTCAAAACCCGTCCCTACTTCAGCCACGCCCTTTGTTTCTTCTTCTTCTCTTTTTCCAAATCCTCTCTACCCCAAAATGAGATGTTGCCAATCTAGATGGGGTTTTTCATGGCATGTACTTCTGCTATCCTGCTCCTCACCAAGCTTCTTCCTCCTTGGTCGAGATTTCTGCTTTAGGTGCTATCTTAGCTACCATCTTTTCCCGTGAAAACATCTCCTTCATTTTCCTACATCCTTCTCTTTTCCTTTCCTTATTTGCTCGATGATAGACTTGATTTCTTTCTTTATTTTATTTAATTCAATAGGAGTCTTGGTTATATGCCCCTTGTAAATTTCAATTTAGTGAATGACATTACAAATTATGGTTTATTATTATTATTTTTTATCTTCTTTTCAATGCCCATCCATTTTCTTTTATGTAATATTCATGATGAGCGTTCACTTATTCACTGTCTTTAAATTGTTGTTATTTTAATAATATAGCTATCACTTATATAATTTATAAGTTTATAATTTTCTTATATAAATTAATTTATTTACTCACCTTTAGATATTTATTTATTTTATTTTCCCCCCTTCTCTCATAGACCTTAATTAAATCTACCAAATTGAGCATTGTTAAATAATCGAGATATTTAAGTGGACCTAATGGCTCTACCTAGTTGAGAACCTCAGGCTACTGGAATCTATAGACAAGGTCAACACTAGAATGTCATACCAATTTTCTATCTCTCAACCAATGAAACAACATAATCCACCTCACTACTCCAAACATTCAATGCATTAAATTAAAATAGCATAATAAAATTGATAAGCATACTTAATAATAATATCAAGGTTCATAATTTTGACACACTCATGCACACACACACACTTATATATGTTCACATATTAAAGTCTGAAGTTCCACCCCTAGTCCAAATTACATCGGGGGGCTAGGGGTCATGCAAATTAATTATCACTTGGTATTGAGGGGTTATGGCATCCTATGTCAAGGTGGGTTGAAGCCAAAATTATTTCAAACATATTTAAATAATCTTGGTCATCTTGTATTTAATACTATATTTATTTTTTTGCTCAAATCGTTTTTACTGGAAGAATTAGGAAAAGTACCTAATCTAATACCCTCATTTTCAGCTTTTTTTTTTAAATTTTAGAGTTTGAGACTAGTTTTTATCTTCAATTTTAGATTTTAAATGTCATTGTCTTTCATATTCTTAATTATATAAAAAAAAAATTTATTATTTTAAAAATATATATTAATTTGTCATATTTTTTATCATACAAATTAAAAATTATTAAAAAAGAAATTAGAAAAATTAAACAATTATGAAGCTAAGTAACTAATAAATTTGTGAAGTACCATGAAACTATTGTTTCTCTTTGTCCTTACAAAACTCTAGAACCCATTGACTTCAATGCAAAACCTTATAATCCAAGTCAATAGAATTTTCAAAGATAATTATATATAATTTATAATCTTTGTTATATATTTTGTGTAGACTAGAAAAAAGTCATGGTAGAAACTTAAAAAACCTGTAAATTAATATGTATGCTATTGCATAAGTGTGAAGCCATTTAATTATGCATTTTTAATTTGATTATATATTTAATTATAGATGATAAGAGTAAAATTGGAAATAAAAGATCAAGTGAGAAATATGTAAACAATAAGTTTAGGTCTAAATCAAAAGTAAATAGAAACCAATTAAGTGATTACTGATATTTAAAATAGACAAGGAGAACATGATGACATTAAATTGTTATGATGACATTTATACTTAACCTTGAGCTAGGTAGAGTTAGTCATGAAATTTCTCTTTTATAATCATGTTAAATTAGTTAAAATTAAAATTGTTTGATTCAAATTTACATTATATTAATTCTCTTGGCATGTTTATGCTATTTATCCTTTTAATAAGTTTAAATTTTGAATTGTAATGAATTGATTAGAAAATCTAAAACTAGAAGGGTGAATGTTTAATATTATGAAGTTTTACATGAAGATTGATTGGTACATTAATAGAATAATCAATTACTTTGTTTAATCATGAAAAGTTACAATAATATATTTCTTGAAATTATTTTTTATAAAAAATGAATAAAATTAATTGATAATATAACATTCAAGTTGAATCTCAATAATAATTTCATATTTAGGATTAAAATACAATGAGGCTTGGCTATGAGGATTTATGTGGCATTCTCTTTTTCAAGAAACTTAATTAGTTCTACATTTAAAATTGTTAGTTTTTTAATTGGGCCAAGACCCATTAATGGGATATATTGTAGGGTTTCTAAAATTTAAATATGATGAGTTTTTTATAATTTTATTAACTCTATATAGATAGTAAAGGGATACAACTAGAAATGGTAAACCTATAGATGGAGTTGGGAGAATAGGGAATTCATAATCCTAAATTTTGATTTTATTTACAGTATGTCTCTAATAAATAATAAAATAAGATTGAAGTGATATAAAATAGAAAAAATGTAACAAGGTAGAAAACCATAGAATATTATGAAGAAAAATAATTTATTATCAAAAATAGGTGGAAAAACATGGTTGTTTTTACCATAATTCCTATTAATTGAGTTACATTATTTAGTTGGTCTATTATAACCCATGGAATTGATGATATATGATTGCATTTAATTTAAGTTATACCTTATTGTTAAACACAAAGATGCACTAAGAGAGAGTGGGGGGCGGGGGGTGGAGGGGGTAAATCAACATATATTAAAACTTAAACCAATTGTTTTGCAGATTAACAACACATCATATGAAATGAAACAAACAAAAGAGAACATATGCATCACATAGAGACACTAAGATTTTACGGGGAAAACCCAATGAGGGAAAAACCATAGTGAGGATTAACTCACAATAAATGTAGATCACAACTAACAAGAACTACTATGTTTGAGGCTCATTGCCTATGGACTTGCAAACTAAGGTATGTTTCCTTAGAGAAAGATACAATGGACTTGATAAGACTCACTATCTTAAAGTAGGATATAAGAAATTTAAAATAAGAAAATGACTACGAACTGCTTTGGAGAAGCATCTAACACATGTTGATAATGCAATTGCTATTTTGCACAATTATTCCTTCACACTGATTTCAGACACTTCATTTTTATCATTATGCTCTTCCACTATTCTATCACAATTATCACCTTCATAAATGAATTTGATATTCTATATATATCCTCTACTATAACACAAAACTTCAATATAGTCAATTCCAATTTGACTATTGGATGAAACACTTGATATTGTATAGGTCAATTCCAAAACACATCCAAAATAAGAGATTTAGTTACAAATCATCATACACTATAATCGAGGCCCAAAATGCATTATAACATATTATTCAAGATAATATTATTTGATCAAGATCAATCACAAGGAATGCAATACGTTATGTTGGCCCAAGTATTATCAAAACCATCAACACTGTGACTAGTAGACTTCTAATGGTTGGGGAGATTCCAAAAACATTATGTGAAGTAGAATGTAGATATTGTAGATCATGCATATATTCATTCAGGTGTTTCTTGAATTATTTGATAAAAAAGTGTTGGAACAAGAGGAGAGATCCATTGAATATCCAAAAATAGAGCAACCCGAACATACTATATCTTACTATTCTTCAAAACCTAAGCTTACATACCATCTTAATACTTGATACTGCAGAATAGTATGTTATGAACACCAATGAACATGTTCATAGAATCGTAAGATCATTCCTTCACTTTCGAAAGATTGTGAAGCTTTCTATCATTGCTTTCCTTTATTAGGGTACATATTGGAACACTGTTACTTGTAACTTGTATCGCAAGAAGTGTGATGCCATGATTTATTGGATGTGGCATATCTATAACACAAATATCTTTCCTTTAGAACCACAAGGAAAAATACTTCTCTATGGAGGAATGCAAAACACCATACCATGATTCTACCATAGTCTATCC
This sequence comes from Sequoiadendron giganteum, assembly GCA_007115665.2. Lineage (NCBI taxonomy): Eukaryota > Viridiplantae > Streptophyta > Pinopsida > Cupressales > Cupressaceae > Sequoiadendron > Sequoiadendron giganteum. The sequence goes on along the minus strand of CM021100.1, from coordinate 911,516,718 downwards.
TATGAGTGTTCTAGCCCAACTTTTGTAGCATATATTTGTGTGTGGTACATCAAACTAAGATGTTATCTATGTAGAAACATTATGAACATAGAAAAAAATGAGAATTATTATATGTAACACACCTGGGTAATTACCATACAAAATATTCTTCTTCCCTATGCAACACAATATACTTGCTCCAATTGATACCACAATATAATAATAATCTCTGGAGTATGTATAACTAAAATTAATGATAGCCCAGATAGTTTTGAAATCAATGAAAACACTTATTTCCAACAATATCTCCCTTTTCCTTTAATGGAAACACACATGTGCTTCTCTCTCCCTTTGACATCAAGGGAAAAGGGCATGATATGATATATTTACAACATCCCAAAACTTAGTGGACTCCCCCTTACTAAATACTCCCCCTTAGATGGGGATTCCTTAAAAATAGATACTATGTACAAAATTCAACTATTGTCAAATTTTTTTACAAGAGAAAAGTTATCTTACTTACACCTTTGTAACATCCTTAGAAGGTAAGATTTTTTGTGAATTTCTTTGAGTTGCACCAGAGTTGCAACCTAGTTATCTTTTCCAAAGGAAAGAAAATGATTTTGACACTCAAATTTTATGCTCAAATCCTCTACCTCCTCTAAATTGCATGGAGCCTGAACATCATTTGTATAGTATTTTTTGCTTATATAGGTTTCCTAGAAAGTGAAGCTAGTCTCAAGTTGACTGCTTCCCTCAACTGACTAAATTATTTTTAATTGGTTCCTTTGATCCTAAAGTGAGGTCATCTGAACATGAAGATTTTCCAAATGTGCTTTAGTGAAACCACCCTTATCCTTTGAAACCTCATACATCCCAGCAATTTGAGTGATTTGTGACTCAATGGAGTTAATTTGATCCTTGATGCTCTTAGTGGAAATAAGCCATCTCAAACAAAACTGGTATAGAACAGTAGCTTCATCCACAACCTTTTTGAACATTTCCAAATTCTCTTACAATTTGTTGTGTGCATTAGCACACCAGTCAGATACTTTAGCCATTATTTTACCATTTATCTTTCTCAAATCCTCTTGCTCTACCTTATACTCAATGTGAGAGGAATGATCCTTAAAATAATCCATTATCAACTGTAAGTTTTGTTCTAAAGGCAAGATGGAAGTTCTATGTTTACCTCTGGTAAACCATATTGAATGGATTTCACAACATCTTTGATCAATCCACTCTTTTTCATATGCTCCTATAGAATTTCCTTCCTTGTGGAAGCATGCAAAGCATCACTAATAGTTATTTGAAATAATCTATGGATGAGGAACCTTGACCTTTATTCAAAGAAGCATCTTCTTCTTTCTTTTCTCTCAATATTTTCTTTCTTATTTTCCTCTTTTTGTCTCCATACCAAAGAAATCTTTCCCTTCTATCTGCCTAGAGGTCTCTTTCATTTCTTTTTTGATTGGATGTATCTTTCTTATCAATTTTCTTTAGGGGGGGCACATTGTGCTCTTTGTTAGTTTTAGTGTTTTCAGAGGTGATCTACATCCTTTTTATTCTAACCCCTTGCACCTTTTTCACTTGTATTCATTAGAGGATTAGCCTCCTCATTTTGTTCATCATTTTTAGCCACATTTTCTTCAAAGGCTAATGAATCTATGGAGTGCTGACAAGAAGTTGAGTCCACTTTTTGGCTAATAAGTGGAAGTGTTTTCCCTAATTTTCAGAATTTGTCACATTTGACCTTAAAATTTAAAGCACTTAGAGATGGAATCTTGAAAAAAGTCAATAATCATAAAATGTAGTACTTAGAGTCTAATTTCCAAATATGTAATTTATTTCAATTTACCCAGATGATACAAATTGATTTTCAATAGGTGTTTCTAAGAACCACTGTTTAAAAGTCACTTTTTTTACCATACCATGCACGTGTACATCATCCATAATTTGACCTAAATAATCATATTTTTCTAAATCCTTTTGGAAAAAGATTTGTAACTCACTGAAGCACGTTTTCGATTTTTTTTTGTAATTTTTTATTAATTTTTTTTTTGTTAAATTTGTATTGGTCGTATTTGTTGTTTTGAAAAATTGTCGTGTATGTCACACATAAGATGGCCTAAAATTATCATTTTTTTTTTCAAATTGAAAAGAATTGTCTAAAGTACATTTTTGTTCTATTCTTTTTATAAAAAATATTTAATAAAAAGTTATTAAAATACTAAAAGTCCCTAATATTTCAAGTTTATGGACTACTTTCATCATAAATTAATTGAAAATAGAAAAATAATCCAATTGTAAAGAAATTACATATTTGGAATTGACACTGTTTCATCTATAATGGGTTTTAATTTCATCAAAAAAATTTGCAAAAAAAGTCTTTAGACATATGTCCAAAGTCACTATTTTCTTGTGACATTGACATGACCTTCAAGTTATAGGTCCAAAGCTTAGGTTCGGGTCCCCAAGCCTTTTCTCGAACCAAAAAAAGGTCGAAAACCTGACCAAAAATTCAAATTTTAAGAAACAGGATCTCATTTTGTAAATCGGGATCCTATTTCTTTTTATTTATTATTCAGACCATTGAAAATGAAATGGGATCCCCTTTTGTAAATGGTAAATGGGATCCCGTTTACAAAATGGAATCCCATTTATTTTTTGACTTTTAAAATTTTTTTACTAGAAAAATGTTATTGTCAATTCTGCAACTTAACATGTACGACTGACTGCAACAATTTCACCTAGTTTCTATCAAGTTTTGTCTTTATAGGTCTTCAACTTGCAATTTTTAATTGAATTTTTGAAAGGAGGCATCATTGGAACAATATTTTGAGTGGAACTGTGTTCATTTTCTACTTGTTTGAAGGAGGAACAAAAGAGGAAGAATTTCACTATTGACATTCATTTGTGCTTGAGAATTTTATAATCATGGGTTCACAAGCTTGTAATAAGAGGAAAGATAGGAAGGTATTGACCCTTGAAGAAATTGAAGCAAAGAGAGAGAAAGAGGAAAAAAGGTAAAGAGATAGAAGAATGAGGATTCGATCAATGAATAATGATAGAGCATCTAATTCCACAACTATTGAAGATAAAAACATTGAGGAGACCATGGTTGTAGATGATGATAATTTGCAAGAGGTTAATTTGGAAAATAATACGATTATACAAACTAGTCCTAGTATGTCCTCAAATCCCCCTTTCAATGCTACAGAGAATGTTTCAATAGGCACAAATCTAGGTATGTCTTCAAATCCACCTTTGAGTGAAATGGAATTTTTTTGTAGAAGTTTTACAAGATGTTGGATTTAAGGATGTTGATATTGATAATATCCGTAGAGAAGAAGAATTTATACAAATTGTTGAAAATGAAATTGAAAATAAAAATCATTTTTTTGTTGAAAATTAAGATGAAAATTGTTTTGTTGTTGAAATTGAAAATGAAAATCATTTTGTTGATGAAAATGAAAATGAAAGCCATTTTTTTGATGAAAATGAAAATCATTTTGAAGTTGAAAATTGAAATGAAAATAAAAATCGAGGATGTGATATTGAAAATGATTTTAAATAAAAATAAAAATTGAAAGTGATGTTTTGGATAATCTTCCTAGTACATATTTCTTGGAGACAAATAAGAACACATGCCAATAAATTATACAAAGAATTATTTTATCCTAAAAAACTTCCAGTTCAATGTCAACTAATGATGCAATTGATGAGAATGTGGAAAATGAGAAAAGTAATGAAAAAAGTTTGGCATATTTGTTAAACCAAGAAGAAAAGATCAATCACTAAAACATGTTATTTCTATTGTTGCTAGTGCCATTGAGTCTATTGGAAAAATAGTCTATCTAAAGATAATAATTTAGCAAGAAGAGTTATAACAACTTCTATAGCTAATAAAGAAACTTTGAATAAAATAATGGTAAGCAATCTTAGTGAAATTCTAAAAATACATCCTAAAACATTGCTAAGAGCGGAAAAGAGGAGAAAATATAGAAAATGATCCAATCAACCAATGCTAGAGTTTTAGTGGTTGATTCCCGAGGTCTGACATGAAATTGAGTGTTGAAATCAAATCTATTAATGAAAAATGTTGGCATGATAATACGAGGGTATAATCTAATGCTAGAGATGTTTTAAAATTAAGAGTGGGGTCCAAAGTTCACAATCCTCATCCAAAACACCTATTAGATACAACACAAATAGAATTCTATAGAAAACATTATGGTTATTTAGTGTTACCTAGTAATATAAAAATAATTCAAAGGTCTTTTGAAAAATGTAAACCTTGGTATGTAAAAATTAATAAGCAACGGATATATTGTTTTTGTAAAACACATGTTCAATTTCGTTATTTTTATGATGTTTCTTGATATATACATTGTGCTTTACATACTAACATGCACACTAGTACAAAAACAATAATATATGATAAAAAATCTACTAAAAACTGCATATAAATGACCAAACATGATCATGTGACCATTAGTAGTTTATTGCCAGTCATTTATAATGTGACCAAATTGATGACTAAACTATTTTTAGTCATTTTTGGTTGTTTTGATTGATTGATTTGGTAGTATATTTAGTCGTTGATTTAGTCATTGATTGATGTAATCTAGTCACTTATTTAGTCATTTTTTATTCACTAATATATTTACTTGTTAATTTAGTCATTGATTGTTGTTAACTGGTCACGTATTTAGTCATTTTAATTCATCGATTTTTGTCCATTGGTAGTGTATTTAGTCATTAATTTTAATCATCATTTTGATCAAGTTGGTAGTATACTTAGTCATTTTTATTCATCGATTAAACATTGGTCATATATTTAGTCATATTTATTCATTGCTCATTGATAATTTATATCAATTGGTAGTATAAATTTAGTTAATTTAATTATTAATTAACATCAATTAGTAGTATATTTAGTGAGTTTAATTGACTGATGTTTGAGGATTTAAACATAAAACACATAAATACACATCAATCATCAATTGCACACAATAATACATCCATTGAGAAGGAAAAATCATTGAACTTTATTAAAAGAAAGGTGTTCTTACAGCTTGCACAAGTTTGAAATATCTAGCTTTCTTGAAAAATGCTTAGAAATAGAGTATTACAATTTTTATTTCAGCCACAAGACTGAAAATTTGAGTTACAATGCATAGAAATGAAAAGAAAAAAACTTCAAATAACTTCTACAATGATGGAAACACATGTTTGGAGCCCTTCAATGTAAGCACATGCCCAAGATTTCATCTCTTAAAACGTCTACAACATGGGAAATCTTCTTGGAGCAATATGTAACATGTAGAATCCAAGAAGGAGATTATTGTTCATGTCCCATATATGAAGATCTCTCCTTCAATATAGTCAACGATAACCCTAAAATATTTCCTCCTTTATATGCAATGTGCCATTTGATATGAGCAACAAGGTGCTGCCTTTTCCACCATGAATGAAGCTATGCCTCAATACAACCAACAAAATTACTATTAGACTCAATTTAGAAAGAATTAAAGTGCATTATATATTTCAAGTTTATAAAAGTAAGTCCAAACATAGTATCTAAAGATAAATCAATTAAAAAATTGTAGGAGATAGATCACATCCACAAACATGGGAGAAATATGCAAAATTGGAGAAATTTGCTTGGCAAATGAAGGCAACAGGGTATTTCTAGATTCAAGACTTTTACTTAACACTATGAAATAGATGAAAAAAGTATCATTTATCCGCCACAATAGTGAAAAGTTAGCAATTGCATTTGGTTTGTTAAACATGGCCCCTAGTACAACTATTAGAGTTGTTAAGAACCTTCAAGTATGTTCCGATTTTCACATTGCATCTAAGTTCATCTCCAAGATAGTTGCAAGATAAATTGTTTTGAGAGATGTGAACCATTTCCATAATTTTAAATAGGGAAAATATTCTTGTGGAGAATATTGGTGATGCTAAATGAAACAATTTGAAAATAGGCTTGGACTATAATACTGTGCACTACATCAGATATCCATTAATAATGAAGGGACATCCATCAAAGGATAACAATAGGGATTTTTTGTCA
>CM021100.1:911478274-911510557 GCA_007115665.2 Sequoiadendron giganteum | reverse complement strand
GAGTCAAAATCTAATGGAAAAGGCCAAAATGAGTGAAAAAGTTCCAAAGACTACACTTTTTGGTGACACATTTAGCCCCCTCTTTAGTGAGAGTATTAACTTACTTCAAACTCACACTAAAGTAGCTGAATCATGTGTGTTGAGCGGAATCTAGAATGTACTCATGCTAGTAAGGTGAGATGACTATGATCAAGATCCCATGGAAAACTAAACATAAGAACAAAATATCACACAAGGGGTGATGTGAATAGTTGGATCAAGATTCAACCATTTGTCCAGCTAGTTGTGGATCAGATCTAGGTTGTTTGTCTGAGAGAAAAGGATGCACTCACTCTAGGCCGATGAGAATTTCGATTGTCTGCTGAGTGAGAATGCCAAAAGGTGGTGAGACACATACACACGGTTGGTATGCTCTCACACACAAAGGTGGCTATGGGGAAATTCATGCCGCTAGTTGGGCTTCCCGCTCAACCATACCAAAGTTATACCTCCTGATAACTTTGATAATGCACCACAAAAGAAAAGGGTGTGGTTCATGAGACAAGAAAATCCTTGGATGCTTAGACTCATGAACAAGTGCAAGATGGCACCACAGGCATGCAATTTGTGTTATGCAAGGTGGCCATGTATGCACAAATGCAAAAGTGCAATATGCAAAATGCAAAAATTAAAAGTGAAAGTATTCCAAGGAGTCTTGTTTAGTTCATATGAGGTCTTTGACTTAGGGAGCATTGTGTCTAATGTCTCCAAGAGAGGACCAATCAAAGGATATAAGATACACAACTTAGGGTATGCAATGCATCACATCAAGCCACTAAGAGGAATGCAATATGCTAAGATAAGTCACACTTATGAGGGACACAACACCAAATGTCATCCACAAAGTGAGAAACACATCATGTGAATTAACAAGGCTGCACTAGGAAGCACAGTCAAACAAAAAGAAAATGAAAAAATAAAATAAAATAGTGCCAATGTATGCCCCCACTTTAAAGGGATTGCTACACACCATTTTGTGAGCAATTTCTTTAAAGTAGAGAAAGGAAAAATGCAAAAAAGGGACATGAGAGCCTACTTGAAAAGCCCAATGTCTAGTGATAGGTGTCCAAGAAGGCTACATCATGTGAAAATAAAGAAAGCAAAGGAAAAGGGGGTTTCCCCCAAAATGAAAAACACCAAACACATAAGGGATCTATGGATTTGAGGTCAGTATGTTCATTTTTGCCATGGTTTTTTAGAGAGTGCGGAAATATCATCACTCCCCCAAATACATAGAACTGGAAGGAAACAAAGAGAGTGAAAACAAATAAAAAAGGAGAGTCAATTTGGGTCAACATGGAAGAGGCATAGGGTGTCTCGACGCTTTGCATCTCCCCAAAAGGACCACAAAAGAAAAATAAAAAGACAAACGCAAAAGAGCCTTGTTTTTGAGTCAACATGAAGGAGACATTGTAGTCTTAATGCCTTACATCATCCTCAAATGCAAGGCAAATAGGAAGAAAAAAGGAAAAGAGGTTCATTTGGGTCAGCATGAAGGAGATATTGCGGTCTCAATGCCTTGCATCATCCCCAAATGAAAGGCAAAAAGGAAAAGAGGTTCATTTGGGTCAACATGAAGGAGATATTGTGGTCTCAATGCCTTGCATCATCCCCAAATGAAAGGCAAAAAGGAAAAGTGAAAAAGTGAAAAGTCATGCATGACACATAGAAGAAGGTAGATACATATAGAAGAATGTCACAAAGAGTAACAAGACATCGAATAAGATAGGGAGTAAATGACAAATAAGTGAAAAATGGAAAAAGAAAGACTAGTAAGGCACATGTGCATTACTCTGTGAGAAAGTCCTTTGCCTCACAATCTTGGTCATTATAAAACTTGGGAGGGTGACTAGCGAGAGGAACTTTAGCAATTACTGAACTAGCATCAAGATCAACGCTTGTCTTATGTGAATTTTTGTGAATTCTCATAGAAGAGGAGAAGAGTGAATTCAAGGTTTGGTGTACCTCTTCATCGATTCAAGCATTCTCATCATCATCATCATCATCTAAGTTGATGACAATGATAGGTCATATGACAATATCAGTGGTGACATGTAAAATGGGTGGTGCAGGAGGTATAGGATCAGGCTGCGGGGGTGGAGGAGGAGGATCGATAGGTATGGCTTTAGGAACAGGTGGATTGTGATCTTTAGTTTGTTATTCCTCATGAGATTGGCGGGCGAGAGAACAACAACAAAGCCTATGCTCTCTAGCCTCTTTATTCCATTTTGATTTTCGATCAAAGTGCATGGGGGAAGGGACAGGACGATCCATCATAGGTTGTGTATCTTCCCTTAGAGGAGGGATGTGAGGAACTATGGATGGCTCATCCACTTTCTCCTTAGCTTTATAGACCTGTTTAGTGTGGGGAGGGAGGACAAAATTGCTATCATGATCCCTAGGCCTCTTGGATGATGTGGAAGAGGTTTCAGGAGTGGGTTGACTAGGCATATCATAGTCAGGTGGCAACATGGCTTCATCAAGGATGGGTGAATCCAAGGTAGAAGGAGGTATGTTACATAGAAAATTTTTGGAGATCCTTTTGGCTTTGAACTTTTGATAGGTAATGAAGAAGAAGTCTCGTCTAGGGGTGATGGGCTCCATGGGCTCAGGCCAAAAGACATCCAGGGAAAAGTTACCCTTGGAGGATAAAGGATTGAAACTACTATGGTGGACAGTGAAGATGTTGTTGTCAATGGGAAACTTCACACACTTGTGGATGACGAAGAAGACCGCTTTCATAGAACAAAGCTAGGGGAGGCCAAGTCGTAAATGAAATTGGTCCGATTGTGGGATAATAGAGAAGTTAACATCCAATGTTTTCGGACCTATTTATATTGGGAGGGAAATCAATCCAATTGTCGAGCACACAAAGCCATTATGTGTTTTGACCCAAGCAGTAGGTCGATTATAAACATCTTGAGAAATATTATGTAAGACTAGGAATTCTTTTGTGATCACATTCTCACCACAAGTAAGATCTATGATTATCCCATTAGTGGGCTTGTCATAAATACAACTAGCGATTTAGAGAGGACCATGAGGAGGATTTCTCAGTATGTCTTGCGTAAAAAAGGTGATTTCAAGAGGTCCTTTTGTTGGCCCCTTACAATGGATAACGTCTATTGCGCCTACCATTTCATTAATAGGTGTGACATGGGTTACCATGGGAAGAGAAACGTAATGTAGATCTTGTGAATCCACATTCATGACATCAGGTGGTGAAGTTTCACTTGGTTTGATGAACAACACATTATGTTTGGGCATGGGGTTGGTAAAGATTTTCAAGTTATGGTTGGGTGGTGCCACAAATATATTGCTTTTATCATTAATTCTTGCAACAGATAGACAACCTGAATCAATTAGGTCTTGCACTAGATGCTTGCATTGTTCAGTGTCATGTTTCTTTTCATGATGAAAGTAACAATAAGCAGTGGCATTATAAGATGGAGGTAATGGTTTATTGGGATCAGGTGTTTGGACAGGAGGTAGAGAGATCATTTGATGTTAGACTAATTGGGTCATGGTGTTATGAAGGGTGTCAGGAAAGGGTGTGAAGGTATGCTTAGGATCTCCATAATTAAAGGGCACTGCAGAACTAACAACGACCACTTGGTTATTAGCAGGTGAAGGAATTTGGGACGAAGGGTTAAACTAGAGAAAACCTTTGTTTGGTTTATAAATGGTTGGGGGTTGGGTTGGGAAGAGTTGTTGGACTTCTCAACACAACTAGGAGTGGAACGTGAGTCACGATTGCTAGTGGAATTATGGTAGTCACAGAGTGCTTGGCACAGGTGTATAAAAGAGGGGAACTTCATGAGAGTAAGTTTATCTTGTAGGGGTGTCACAAGGTTTTCGGTGAACATATTTTGCAAATGGGTATCTGGTATCTTAACATTGAAATCAAGCAATACAGAGCCTAATAACGGGAGATGAAATCAGTTAACTTCTTGTTATTATATTGTTTGCATCTCATGAGGCCCACTAAAGTTTTCTTTGGGGCCATATGAACCTAAAAGTGATTAATGAAGGCATCCACTAGTTCATTGAATGAACTAATGGAATTATTAGGTAGGGAGGAGAACCGGTCCAAGGAAACATCTTTGAGAGTCCTTGGGAATAACTTAGCGAGCAACTTGTTTTCAAGAGAGAAGTCGCTACAAAGGGTAGTATAGACATTGACATGGTTAGAAGGGTCACCTTTCCCTCCATACTTCTCGAACCTAGGGATCTCTATTCCTTGTGGAAAGGGAGTGCGTAGGATGTCAAGGGATAACATATTACTATGAATGTAGTAGGTAGGAGAGCCATATTGGCTTTGGTTGATGGTGGATATTTGTTGTTGCATGGAAGTTATAGTATGGAAAATTTGTGTAATAAGAGGGTCAGTGTAAGTGTTATGAGGTGGAAGGGAGAGAGGTGAAGGGGTGAAGGTGGTGGAAGGGGAAGTGGTAGGGATAGTAAGGTTAGGGACAATGGAAGAGGTGGTGGGGTGGGATACAACAAGAGAAGTAGAGATGCTAGTGGGGATAGTGAGGGGAGGTATCACATTACTAACTTGTTGCATAGTGGTTGTCATGCTAGGAGGTGTATAGGTATGAATAGAAGCAAAAGTTGAGGGGGGAGGAGTAGAAGGTCATCCTTGGCCAAACATAGGAGTGGGTAAAGGAGATGCCTTAGGTGCATGTTTTTCGTAAATTTTTGTAATCCTCTTCATGACACATAAGCCATCATCATGGTCAAGTAAGTAGTGAAGGTTCTCGATGGCGGGGATAGCAGTTTTAGAGATGGGTTCAAGGCTGATTTCATGTTGATAAAAAGCTAGATCAACATGGATATGGCTGATTTCATGTTGATAAACAACTAGATCAGCATGGATATGTAATACCTTATCATGTGGGAGGTCATTGTTATCACCAATTATGTCTTCTAGGTGCAAGGAGTTGCTAAGGATGGTTTCTAAGCCTAATGCACCATCGTCAATACTAGGAGTTGAAGTCGGAGGGATCCTAAGATCTACACCAATAGTGTTGTTAGTAGATGCCATGGTCCTAGAACTTCGTCTCACAACTGTATTGACAAAGGAACACTAAATTCTCAGACAAGGTTCCCTAAGGATGGGGTGTAGGCTAAGGTAATGTAAGCAAAATTGTCAAAAGGGCTTGTACCTAAGATTCTGGAGCAAAACACAAAAATGCAAAACCAAGGATCTGGAATACAGAAAATACTAGAAAATTTCAAGAAGTTTTACAAAGAATAGTGCCAAAGGACTAGGTCACCTAGTGTGGCGACATAGTCCTAGTAGTGGTGTTTTTTGAAAAAATTCTAAATTTTTAACTACTTTTTATACTTTTTCTGATATTCAGATACAAACAAAAACTGGGAATGCGATTTTTTTTGTATTTTCTTGTTGAAAATGTAATGCAATGTGCAATTCTAGCATGAACTTTCACTAATGCAATTTTGTTTCTACTAACCCTAGGATGTAAAAAATGCAAATTTTCAATGCAATGCAAGCTATCTCTAAGATGAAATGCAAAATTAGAAAGCTAGAAAATGGTCTACGGTTGGGTTCACCAAAATGAACCACCAAAAATATAACACTAGGACCTAGGGCAAGATGATTCCCTCTACTGGGCCCTTAGGGTTTTTCACCCTAGGAGCACTTGGTGTGTGGGAATGGCACTCTTACCTCTTCGTGGTTATGGGATTTTTGGTAGTTGCATTCAAAGAGAAGGGTTGATTGTTGAAGGTTGTGATGTGTCTGTGTATTGTGTGGCTAGAAATTGAAAGTAAAATGATACTAATCTTGTGTATGAAATGTAAACAAAGTAAATCTAAACTAATGAAAATTAATCTAAAATGACCTAAATGAATGCAATACAGAAAGTAAATGGGAAAATTGAGAACTTGTGCACATGAAAATGTGATGTTGCAGATGAAGGGTTCTAGAATATTTTGGAAAATGTCTGAAATCAGCGGAAGGACAATTATGCCAAGTTGGGTGACCTAGTCCTCCAACTAGGAAATTTTATCGGGCCATGTTTCAGAGAAAAGGGTACCCAAAAATGTAGAAACCCTTTTTCGGGCTTAGCACAGGGACAAGGTCGCCAATAGGGGTGACCTAGTCCTCTTGATGCTTTCCGAGGATTTATGGTTTGATTCTGTGGGTCCTAGCTGGTACTTTCATCTTCTGCAATAATCCATGTTTGAAACTCCCGAAAGTGACCCATGTAATGCCCTGCCAAGTAACCGTAAAGGAAGTTGTAATTAACGACTTAAGTGAACCAATTTTTTTTAATTTTTATAAAGTGTAATTAACATACACATTCACTTACTAATTAACAACAACCTTTAAGGATACAAGGTTGGGATTACTTAAACCCACACCAACAATAACAAAAACCATAGCATTAAATAACATTAAGCAATGAGTATTAAATCATCATAAAAGTATAACATACATAAAGAGATAACCATGCAAGATACAATTTCCATAATCATTAATATAATCAAATAGTTACATCACTCATTCCCGGAATGAGGCAATAGTACATAAGTGTTACAATTACAATGTTCCACCTCATAAACATAAGAGGGATTAATAACTTATACAAATATAAATATTACAATGCAATAATATACAACAAGAACTGCGAGCTGTCCAACCTGGATGTCTCGCCACCAAGTACTGAAGATAACTGGGGACCCAATGGTGTATGGTGCATATTCCATCCAACCAAGTGGTACCCGAAGGCCCACCCCCCATGCTAGGAGATAGTAACAAAGTAACATGGATGAATATCTACAACCACTAACCAAAGGCAAACTCATACTGACATAACCAAACAAATGAACTAAACAAGTACAACTCAACATCACTGACATAGGTCACATTGCTTCCAGACATAAAATAGATCAAGTATGTTCAGAGAACCATAGACATAACATAAATACCAACTAACAGTTGTCTTAGATAGAGTGTCATCGCACAACTCATAATAAGTTACCCTCAATGGATCTTCATAGGCTCCGGTGATCCTGGTGGCCTCTACCGACCCTCGGCCCTCATACTTGCTAATGCAGAATCAAATACCTCTCATATAGACAAGATAGATGACTATGCCATTTCAGGCCTTCCCACTCATTCCAAGCCTTCACTAGCACTTGACTATGAGTGAAGCTAGAACTTATCTTTTTAGTGTGTAGTACTCCCAAATTTATAATTTTAGTTATCACTTGATTAAACTACTTCCATAGGTTACCCAAATATTACCTCTTCTGGGCTCTGGCCCCTAATGGAAGCCACTCATCTATTCGACGACACACAAACAAACTAATCACCAAGGGAATCACAAGTGCATACTACCTAGGTATCAAAACCACTCCATCTCTAGGAGGACAAATAATAGAATTCACCCCAAACATCTTGGAGACAACAAAACACATAGTCCACTCCTTTCACAAGAGGTACAAAACATCCCTGTTTGTGGAAACCGGGTGAATACTGAAAAGACACCATGCACTACCCAAGGGAAAACAACTGGTTGACATAAAGAATCGACAACCCTCATCCTCTAAGATTCTCTAGAAGACTTACAATATTGGACTAAGACTTAATCCCATATCCCAAAATACAATTTGATGACATAGCTACAAAAGCATTCAAGTCATTAATCAAATCTAATATTTGGATTTCCTAAATCCATACTCATTTAATAGGTAATGTTGACAAAGTCAAAGGCACATTAACAGGGTTAACTCAAAATCTCATATACCCTTTTCCCATTTTCATAATAGGGAATCTTAAACAATTAAAACTCACAACCCTTTGTGAAATACGAGGAAAATAAATCTAAAAGGCAATCACGAGGATCTTACTATTTTTGGATATAGTAAATCCATATCTCTTTCATACTCCAATCACAATGGTTTAATTGCCCTAATAGAAATTAATAAATAAAATAATTAATTGCCTCATCAATATAATTAGTTCATAAATTTACTTTTAATACAACATAAAACTATTGCAAATACTATTTTCAATTTTCTATCCAAAACCTATATCTATTTGATCATGCATTCAAAACTTATCTTTTAAAATCTCCATGCAATACTAAATTACATGCATCTAACTAATATAAGACAAAATATTAAACTATATATTTGAATATACTTGCTCATGTTACTCATGCATTATATCCATGTATCCAAATATTCTTATTTTAAAATAAACATGGAATTATAATTATTTCTTTAATACAACATTACATATATATTATTATTTTATTTATTTATTTATAATTATATATATATAATTATATATATATATATATTAAATATATGACATTATTTATTTCCAACTAAGCAAATTATTTTAATTTCAATTAAATATATATAAAATATAACATATATACTCTTATAATATATATTCAACATATATATCATTGTTATTTTACAAACCACATATATATATAATATATATATATACATATATATAATATATATACATATATATATACACAATGCATATATATTATATATATGTACATATTTCAAACACAGTAAAACCCTTAAACTAAATTCGAACTCCATTACATATTCAAAATTCCATTCAAATAAAAATCTGATTTGACGGATAGTACAACGTCCACGTTTAGATTATTAAAGCACACAAACCGCATGGCATGGAAAGCGGTGGAAGAACCAGGTTTACGCCGGTCGCCCACATGCATCAAAGAAATTTTAGAGTGGGGAGGGGTGGCTGTCATAGCCAACCCTATCCACATGTATTGTGGAGAGGGGCGGCTGTGACCGTCGATCCTCTCCCAACATTCCGCACCGACAAGGGATAGGGGAGTGGTTGCGGAGGTCTCCCTCCACAGTCGTCCCCTTATGGGGGGCGGTGGTGGAGGCAGCGCCTCCCATGCCTTCCCCAAACCCTTACACAAAACTCTAAAACAGTGAAATCCGCGATTTAATAAATAAAATTCTGAAAATTCTATTGCGGATGCCTACAGACGACGATTCTACCTTTTAAATCAAAATTTTATCAAAATAAAAATTACATATATATGTTTTGTATATATATATATATATATATATGTAGAGAAATAGATTAATCATAATAAACAAATTGGGGAAATTTAGTGAAAATATTCACCTATAGGCAAAATTGTAAAACTTTTCCAGAAAATCCAATTTTCACAAAGGATTAAAAACTAATTTTTTTAAACCATTTTTTTCGAATTCACGAACAATAAAACTATATGGATCTAAATTAATACCAAAAGTTTTTCAAATCCTCTAGATTTCACCACTGAAAATTTTACAGAAGTTTTTCAAAACAAATTTGTTTTCTACAGAGATTTAAATGTTTGTTTTAACCTCTAGGTTTGATTTAAATAACAAAACAATCCATTTCCTCAAATAAATTAAATTCTACAGAGGTTTCAACAGCATAAGCTTTAAATTTATTTATTTATTTTCTTTCTTCTAATCACAAATTTCTTTTCTAAATCAGATTTAAACAAACAAATCTTTATCTCTACACTTTTAAATGTAATTAAAGATCAATAAAATAACCACAAAAGAAAACTTGATTTAAGAAGCTACAGGTAATGTAAAATTTGTTCCAGAGCCTCCTCCAAAGATCTCCTGAATTTTCTTCAACCGTGCAATGAATCCAATCCCAAAACTCAACCAATGCAAACAAACTTTCTTCAAATCAATTCTACAATCGAAAATTTCTTCAAACCCTTCTCTATGCAATTTTTCTCAAAAATTCTTCTCTGCTTTTAAGAAACTTTTTCTCTTTTCAAAATCCTCTTCTTGAATGAATGAATGAATTTTCAAATAATTCTTCTTCTTCATTAAAACATGCACTTCAGTCCTCAATCAAAAATATCTAAAAAACAACCAAATCTAATTTGCATGCAATTTATTAATTCCAATTAATAAATTAATTTCCAAAATTGAAACTAATTTCCATTTAATTTCCCAATATAATTTAGTAACTTCTAATTCAAATTTAATTCCCATATAAATATTTAATTACAATTTCTAATTTAATTTCCCACAAATTGAAATTAAATTCCAAAATTAATTTTAATTCTTTCCTTTCCTTTAATTTTCTAACATCACATTTAATTAATTAATTAAATTATTTAATAACTAAATTTATCCCCATGGATTAAATTTAATTAATTAAATAAATTAAATTTAATCAATTACTTTAAATAATAATTTCTATCCACTTTGCATAATTTAAATAAATAACCATCAACATGATTTAATGCAATTATTCTAAGTATTTATTTCCAAAACAAGAATCCTTTCAAAATTAAATAAGATTAAAGCAAGGCAATCAATGACTCGACACACACGACTGACGACACACTAAGGCTAAGGTGTAGACTTGACACAAGTTACCTAGCTACTCTCTCCCTTTCAACTTAACCGTTGGATCGACACGCTCAAACCTATGAAACCAAGTGGAGTCGGTGTCATGTACCTGCAAACCTGAAAACATAATAACCAACATCATATAATATAACAACATATAATACAAACCGTGAAGAGGAAATCACAGAATCGCAGGGCACTCACAAGCGAGTGATGCGAACCCGTCCCCTTCACCAATATACTCATCCAGACTGAAACTTCCATCATAATCCAATAATCTCATAAGCAATTACATGTTATATCCACTAACATCATTACACCAATTAAAGTATGTAAAACAAATCATCAAATAAACCACATCACACAATGATAGTTCGTCGCTCTATAAATAGCGATAAAAAACACACACAGAATATAGTATCCGAATATCTAGAAACATCAATCAAATCAAAACAAGGACACACTGTCCAGTCCAGAAAGCAAAACGGAGGGGTGTTACAACCCACAACTTTTCTTCTTGCTCCTTAAAGGGTTTGATGCTTTGATGTGACTTTAGGGGAATGTTTGTACTTTCTCCAACACTTTGTGCTTCAACAAATCTACATACAAACCTGCAAACGCATGCACATACCAAGAGAATGTTGGGGTTAGAGAATAGGGGTTTGCCTAAGTAAAACCCCTTTGATGGTAACTAAACCCAAATGAGATAAAGCCAAAGGAGAGTAATATTGAATGATAAACAATGCAAATGCTCACCAAACCCTTTGTTGTTGAGGTTTGCAACATGCAAGAGCATCTCTAATGGAGATTTCTTGTTAAACCCTTATGCTTGATTGTTTTCTTGTGAAGTCTTGAGTGCTAGAGTGCCTGTGAAGAGATGTAAAAATGAGCTTGGGAGAGAGAAAAATGAAGGTGAAAACCCTTATTTGTACATGTAAAACCCTAATTTTCTCAAAATACAACATGATAGGCCGACACTAGAGTTTAGGAGGCAAGATTCCCATTAGATTTTATTTTAATTTTGAATTTTATGCCAAAAGGGACTAGGTCACCCAAGGTGGCAACCTAGTCCACTTGGGCAATTTCAAGTGGTGGTCAGGAATTAAATTATGTTTGTAAATGAATTTTATCAGCTTTGCCTCTCGAAACACACTTAAGTCGGGAATAAAAGTACATTAAGGTGAAAAATTAGCATAAGCAAAGGGTTAAATTAGGGGTGATAAGCCTAGATAAGTGTGAAAATGCATTCCAACACATTACAATACTTTGTTTCAAGGGTTAGAAAGATGTAAAATGGTGTTTAGGTGAATTGTGTTGAAAGGGTCTTAGAAAAGTGAGGAAATGTGTTACAACACTTCACAACACCTTAGTAAAACACCGTTAGGTTAGTGTTGAATTGCAAGCTTACAAGACCGAATCATGGTAAAACAAGGCCAAAATCCAATGGAAAAGGCCAAAATGAGTGAAAAAGTACTAAATGTCCTACACTTTTTGGCGACACACTATTATGCTACAAAAATTAATTATAGGTTAGAACATATCCATATTAGCATAAAATAGCAGTTGCAATTCATGTCAAAATCTGTTGTGGTAATTGCTTTGTAAGGAAGTGTGCACTCCTCCATGAACATTCTCTATGCAGATAGCCAAAAATTTAAATTTCTTAACCAAAGCTCAAAAAATGAGTATCTTGTCATTGCATGACTCCTACTTTTTCTCTGAGTATGACAATATCCGAGCTTCTAGTGTTTCTAGACGAAACCTATAGTGGAAAAGTGTAGTATCCATATGAAGGAGCCATCTTCAAATCTCTTCCCTGAAATGAGGATTGAAAACATTAGATTACATAGTTAGTTTCTGCATGATACTTTCATTTCTTATATTTCTAAGCTTTTCTTAGTGGTGAATCCTCTTTTTTCTTTAATCACACCCTAGGATACCTTATAGCAGATCCCTTCTCTCAATTGCACCATTAGATTGAGATCTCTAGGGTTTTCGTGAATGAAATAGAGTAAAATAGGGTCCCCTAAGTTGTCCATCTCCTAAAAGGTGGGCACACCCTATTTCCTTCATTTTAGTAGCTTCTGGAAATAGTGATATTCTTGTGCAACACTATAAAAGTTTTTTGGATAACATTGGTTGGCCTCTAAATACAAGGTTTTTAATGACTAAATGAACACTAGAGATATACTTCAGATGTGAGACACTAGAGTCTCTAATCAATCTCCCTCTGAGAAGCTCATTATGCACGCCCTCAATTTTGATATGCAAGGTATAACATCCCCAAATACATGCTACTTACTTTTATCTTCACAAGCTTTATATAGCCTTTCTGAACATGTTTTTTTAAGGTCAAGATGACTTCTCCATTTGTGGGATGTGTCTCAAAACAGGCCCCTCTAAATAGAAAAAATAAATCTTGGATGTCTTGAAATTTCTCTTCACCTAGGATTGTCAAATGACACAAGGGGAGAGGATACGTATACAAGATGCTTTCTATGACTCAAAAATGTGAAGAACAAGATGATTATTTTCACCCAAGATCACACTAGGCGTGAGGGGAGAGGATACACATCCGACTTTCCAAGAATGAAAGACACAAAAGACAATTCATCACAATTTGATTTTAAGCACCAAACCAAGTGTTCATATCATAGCACTTCAATTTTTAGGTACTACACTAAATGTTCATTCTAACAAACACACAAAAATTCTTGAAATAAATATTTCTTAGACAAGGAACTCCAACCAATTTGTTAGTAGTTATATGATTGTCTTTGATTGTTCGTCTTGCAAAACCAATAGATTAAAAGTTTGAAATGATTTTCCTTCACCTTACAAGAGATACATAAACCATGTTAGATAAACTCCATCAATGAACAAAAATCAACCATGTTAGGGTTAGGGTTAGAAAACCGAAATCCATAAGTTTGAAAAAAAGGAAATAATAAGCAAGAAAAGGACAAAAAGTGCCCTTGTCACTTGCAATAGTAGCCTCTATCTAAGATAGAAGAAACTCTATTTATATACACTAGTGACCCTGATTAGATACGGCAACGACCTTTGTCTTAAACAACTGCGACCTGATTCTATAGTAGCAAACTTCCTTAGATATAGTAGTAATCATATTTTGGTATAAGAGTGACCTTGTTTAATGATAGTGTTTTTTGTAGAATACGACCATGCTCTAGAAACATGTAACTTACAAAAAAATCAATAAAAATATTAGATCAGGGGCAGGGGTCCCATTAGGAGTGCCATTTTATGTAAGGGGAAAATATGGAATGGATTAATAGCAATGGAATCAATAAAAAATTTCAAAAGAATAGATATGACCCCACTTACCAATGAGACCAAGATTGCTTAAATAAATGAATTCAAACACAAAAGTTAGATCAATCAATCAAAATGATGAATTCAAAAGAATTAAAAACCTTACCAATCCCATTTTGGAGTAACTTTAGTTGAAATGAATGTTGGATTGCTTCAACTCAAAGCCTCCATGATAGTTTGCAAAAGCTTCAATCTGTGATGACCTAGATAAGATGACAAATATTGTCAATTGCTAAAGAATCAAATGACCATGGCTTCACTATGAAAATTTTAGGTGATGAATGAGAAGGGTGAAGGGTTATTTAATAGATTTGAAGAAATGAAATAAACGATCTAGATTAAGATGTGTTAATTTGAGATTGAGGGATGAGAATGAATGAGAGGAGTTGATTGCCTAGTTAACTGACTGTAACTAGTTGCATGAGATATTGATTGAAGAGTTAAGTCAATTGATTGATCAGAAGACTTGGAGTGAGTGGGAATTAAGAGAATTGATTGATCAAAAGAGTGGTCAGTTAATATTAGGTGACTAAGAGAGAGTGCTAGTTATTTTGAGGGAATTATGTATGAATGGATAATTAAATAATTAACTAATTAATTATGGAGGAATGCACAAGATAACATTTAATTAATAAATAAAAATTTATTTATTGATAGATAATGTAGAGAGGAAAAATAAGAATTAAATAATCAATTCAATTATTTAATTTTGAATTGGGAAGAGGATTAAATAATATTTGAATATTATCTAATTTAAAAGAAGGAAAGTGAGATAAAAAAAACTAAAGTAATTATTTAATTTATGAAGGGGGTTTGATGTTTAACTAAATAATTAATTGATAACTATTTAAGTAAAATAGAAGAATAAAATAATTTAATTAATAGAGGGAAATAGGGTTAAATGATGGAAATTATGTGAAATACAATAATGATAATGATACCAATGATTGGAAAAATGCACTTCAAATGTGTGATATGCATTAAGGCATTTTTACATATCTACACTCATTAGCTAGATTGATATTTATTATGGTTAATTAGTGATCTCTAATTAATAAACCGTTCAACTATTTATTCAAAATTAGTAAAAATTAACCCAATTTCTTCTTTTATCCAAAATAAATAAAAATTAAATTCACTTTCTCCATTTATTTTAAATAAATGAAAATAAAAAATTTAAATTATTCACATACTCATCTATAATTATTAAATAAAAATATTTCATAACCAAGGCATCACAATCTAGTGTCAAACCTTCTCTTACAAAATTTAATGTTTCTTAATGGACTATGTCATTCCATTAGATGCTATGTATAAATAGCTAGACCAATCATCCTAGCCATCACCATCAACTTAAATCATCATTTCACTCAATAAGTTTAATCACCTTAATCATCATTTCACTTAATAACCTTAATGACCTTAATCATCATAGTCATCATGCCATCACCTTAACCATCATTTCACTTGGGGCATTCCTAGCCTAATCTATCTACCAACCCAATCTAGTCAAACACCCCATTTAATTTATTTGAAATGTTATTATTTTTTTTAATCACATCATTTTAAAGGGAGGAACCTAAATTTGACTACTTAATACTGTGTCAAATGTCACCTAGCCTAATCTATCCACCAACCCAATCTAGTGAAGCATCCCATTTTATTTTTTTGAAATATCATTCTTTATCACATCATTTTAAAGAAAGAAAAGGTATAGACACCTAAATTTGACTAATTATTATGCCAATCTAGTCAAACATCCCATTTTATTTTATTTGAAATGCCATTCTTTCTTTTAATCACATCATTTTAAATAAAAGAAAAGTATAGACATCTAAATTTGACTACTTAATACTATGTCAAATAATACCTCATCATTTACCAATCTTATTGATAATTCTTTTCTCATATCATTAAATATACCATATTATCATATTCTCCAATTAGATAAATTAAATTAGCTAAATTAGTTAATTAGTGATATCTAATTAAATAATTGTTCCTCTATTTATCCAAAATTAATAAAATTAATCCACTTTATTCTTTTATCTAAAATAAATAAAAAGTGGATTAATTTTTATCAATTTTGGATAATTAGAGGAACAATTATTTAATTAGAGATCACTAATTAACTAATTTAGCTAATTTAATTTATCTAATTGGAGAATATGATAAGATGGTATATTTAATGATATGAGAAAAGAATTATCAATAAGATTGACCTATATGATGGGGTAGTATTTGACATAGTATTAAGTAGTCAAAGTTAGGTGTCTATACTTTTCTTTTATTTAAAATGATGTGATTGAAAGAAAGAATGTCATTTCAAATAAAATATTTTTCTTATCTATTTCAAATAAAAAATAAAAGAATCAATTATTGTTTTATTTATTTTTGTTAAGAAGTGATTGATAGTACTTTTTTATTGGATTAAGAAGAAAAGATCAAATTACATCAGTATAGTTGTTATAGAACAACAACCATAAACCAAAATAGAACAAAACATTGTTGTTATAGAATAACATCAACCCAAAGCCATCAACAGGCTATTGGAAAGTAGCAAAAGAATTAAAGATTACACCTCTACAGGCTGTTAAAACAACATCACAATAAGATTACAAAACCAATCTTGAGAGAGCCTTTTTTTCTGCTAAAAGTAACATCAAAAGTACATGATTACAAGGGAGTTTAAACAAAATGAAAATATTAGGTAAACTATTCCAAGAAACTATTCTGCTAAAAACTCCAACGAAGCAACTTAGAAAATCTTGGAAGGGACAGTCCAAAAGGCATTGGCCATAGAAAATGAAATCCACAACAAAAATTTCTTGAGGTGATTCATTTTCGACAATTGCAACTTCACCTTCAACAAGGACACAACTCCACCTTTAGCAAGGCAGTCAATCTTAAAATAAATCAAGGAAATTTGAATAATTGTGGTGCCAACCTAAGTGTCCTGCATTTTAAATTTTCCCTAAAAGGTACTAAGTTGTGTCTCAAAATCATCCAATATATTTTTAAGCTCAGAATTACCCTGGATAGTAGATTGGAGAATGCGGATCTATGGATAAAGGTTCACACATATGGTTAACAATTCAATTTGTAGGGGTTGAAAGGTGTGAGAGAGAGCCGTCGAACATCAAAATCTCCAAATGTGTTTAAGAATGATATGTCTAAAGGTCTAATAATTAACATTGTGGGATGAGGAGAGACCAAGAAGAGCAGATCTCCAAGACCACCTCCGGAGAAAAAAGCATAGGGAAGTTAGAGAAGAGAAAGTTCCAGATATTCTGAGCATGGGGACAAGACCAAAATGCATGTTTGATAGTTTCTTTCTTGGAGCAAAATGGGCAAGTTGGATGAGGTGAAATGAAGGAGAGCTGATTTCCAATAGGGACGTTAACATGGAGAATTTTCCAAGCTATCAATTGGGCTTGAGCATTAGCCTTAGACTTCTAGATTATGGAGCTTAACTTGTTCCATCTTGATCTGCTAAAATTAAAATTTCCATTTGTGGTTAAGTCGGTGGGATAATAGGATTGATGGAAGTAGTTATTTATACATAGGTCTGAGAGGGAAATTTCAAAGGTATTGATTGTTGGGCCATTTCCAATCTATAAGGAAGTTGTCATGGCATGGTGAGGAGAGGAGCTACAACAACTTAGGTTTAACTAATTGCATGATTTTTTGGATTGGGGTCTCATTACACGGAGGACATCAAAATTGAGCTTTAAGTTGCAGCCAAGGTTTCCAATTAAATGTTAAAGGGTCCCATTATAAGTCTCAAAAAAATTTCTTGCATTTTTTAAAGAGATGTCTACCTTTAAGATTATTGATAATGACAAAGGGACAATTGTCTTTCTGAACCAAACGGTTCCACCAAATGGAAGAATCTCTAATGCAAGAAGTTGGGTCCACAAAAAGCTCAAAAAGTGGAAGTGTTTTTGTTGTTTTTTAGAATTTGTCACACTTGGGCTGAAAATTTGAGGCACTTACACAATGAATCTTAAAAAAGCCAGTAATATGAAATTTATCATTTTGAATCTAGTTTCCAAATATGTCATTCATTCAAATACCCAGATAATATAAATTAGATTTTGATAGGGATGTATAAAAACCACTTTTTAAAAGTCCCTATTTTTTTACCATACCATGCACGTGTACATACACCACTTTTTGACCCAAATAAGAGTATTTTGATAATTCCTTTTGGAGAAAGAAAGCTAACAATATGAAGATTTATGAGGATTTTTTTTGTAATTTTTTTTTGAATATTTATTTTTTAATTAAATTTTTATTGGCCTTAATTGTTGTTTTTAAAAATCAACGTGTACCAACAACATAATTAGAGAATTGTTTGAAGATTGATGTCATACAAATTTTTTTACAAGAAAATTAACCAAAAAAGAGATTAAAAAACCAAAAAAAAACCTGATATTTCAAGTTTATGGGCTAGTTTGCTTAGAAATTAATTAAAAATAGCAATATAATCCAATATCAATAAAATTATATATTTGGAAACTAGACATCGTGTTCTCATATGGGTTTTAATTTTATAGATTGATTCAAAAAAAAAAATTATCAACGATATTACCAAAGTTGGACATTTTTTTGGTTGAAACATCCCCTCTTTGTGGACCCAACTTCTTGCTTTTACCCAAGAGGCGAAACTCAAACCATGACTCAAGTTTTGGTCATACCAAGTTAATTTTTTTGATGTAGTTTGCCACTCTCCAAATGTAGTCAAAGGGGGAAGAACCATGTGTTTTAAAATAAGAGGCAAGAAGAAGTTTATATTTCCAACTAACCAAGCTCCAAGAACGACCAATAGTAGTTGTTTGGATATGATGGCACACAAGATATTTCCAAGGAGCATCAACCTGCAAAGCTCTCACAATCCATTTTTTTATGAGACAAATTCCTTGAGTATATGGATCTAGAATTCCCAATCCTCATTTATCTTTTGGCTGGATGTAGTGAGTCCACGAAGTAGTAGACATGCCTTTTTATTACCCCATTTTGCCTAGAGAAAGTTTCTGATAAGCCGAGTCAGTTGGTTGTAGCAAGTTTTAGAGGGAAACCAATAAGAATATATGTAGACATGACTAGCCAAAAGAATTTTATTAGCAACTTGGATTCTACCATCCATCGAGAGGAACTTATTAGTCCAATTCAACAGTTTTTTTTATTATTTGCAAGAACCAACACCACATATCTTTAAGTGAGACTCCAATACCAAAGGGGATACCAAGGTATTTTGTGATGTTTCTATACTTCACTTCATGCCATTCACTAGGGATCCAAGGTGATCGAGGGCTATGGCGAGTCATTATAAATTTAGTTTTCTGCATTGTCAGCTTGGAGCTTGAAATATAGCAAAATAGTTTCAAAATTTCCAAGGTATTAGTCACTTCTTCCTCAGAATGTTGTCATCAACAAAATGCGAGTTGAGTGTAGTCACAATCACCTCACCATCTATAATTATTAAACAAAATTACAATATAAATAAAATAAAATTAATTGTATTATAAATCTCCACCCGAAGATGTAACCCTAAAAACAACCTGGGAACCAATATTTAATAAAATCTTCTCTATCAATATTAACAATTTGTTTATAATCAATTCAACCATTAATTATAATCAATATTTAATAAAATATTCTCTATCAATATTAACAGATCTATGTTTAATCTATCAATATTAACATATTTATTTTTAATCAATTCAATTGTTAATTTTTCATACTACTAGAAATATACCATATTATCACTAGATTTCTCTTTATTATTTAGTTAAAATTTTAGTGATCTCTAATTAATTAACCAGTTCTCTATCTATCCCAAATCAATAAAAATTAATCAATTTTCTTCCTTTATCCAAAATAAATCAAATAAAATCCACTTTCTCCATTTATTTCAAATAAATAAAATAAAATATGTGCACTTTGTATAAATAGATAGACCGATCATCGTAGCCATCATCATCACCTTAATCACCTTAATCATCATAGCCATCATGTTGAATCACCTTAACCATCATTTCACTTGGGGCATCCCAGCCTAATCTATCCACCAATCTAATCTAGTAGAGCATCCAATTTTATTTTCTTTGAAATTTCATTATTTGTTTTAGTCACAATATCATTTTAAAGAGATGAAAAATATACACCTAAACTTAATATTGTCCACCTCATCATATACCAATCCCTTTCATAATTATTTTCTCATATTGATAAATATACCATATCATATTCTCCAATTAACTAAATTAATATTTATTATTTAATTAATTAGTGATATTTAATTAATTAATCATTTCTCTATTGATCCAAAATAATTAAAATTAATCCACTGTCTTCTCTAAAATCAATAAAATAAAATCGACTTTATGCATCTCTTTCAAATAAATAAAAATAAAATATTCAATTATTCACATGTTCATTTATAATTATTAAATAATAATACTAGATTACTAAAATAAAATCAATCATATTATAAATTTCTACCATCCATTAAAATAATAAATCTCAATCCTAAAAACAATCTAGAAACCAATATCTAACAAGAGCTGCTCGGATGTTCCTGCCATAAAGTTTTAGAATAGTTTTGTTTGTATTTATTGTGTTTTTTGTGTTTTAGGAACAATTGGTTAGGATAAAAGTAGTTGTCGCCTAAATTTAGGAATTTGATCATTGATAGAATCAACTTTGTCTTCCATTAGAAAATGACCCTTATAACAAAATAATTTTTCTTAGTTCAAAATTCTAGGATGCTTTGGTTGTTCTTCTAGGCCATGAAGAAAGCACAATTTACATGTTGTCAACATTATGTAAATATTAATGAGTTCAAATATTTCCTCAACCATTCAACATATATAATAAAAATCCTCTTTAAAAAAGAAAATATCTTTAGAACTTTCATTGCACATAGAGTCATGTATAACCAACCTACTTAAATGTTATAGTTTTCTGCACAAATGAAAATGAAAACATATAGTCCTAAGTCCTCTTATAGGTGCCTAATGTCTCCAAAAAATGACTTACGATAGAAAATGATCTTTTTATTTCATTGAGTAATAAATAACTCATTTATAAGTCTCATAAAACTTATAATGTGAAGTGTATTGAAAAAGACCTTGATCAAACATCGGAAACCTCAATTGAACCCATATGCATATTTTGTTGATTGTAGAGTAATGGACATAAGAATTGCAATAGATATTGGACCAAGACCACAAGGTAGAGGATTAATTGACGAAACTATTATTGAAGCCTCTTCATAGGAAACATGACTAACTAATTGGTATTCTTTTTTAGCACTAGGATCCTGCAAAAGTGGAAGCAATAGTTTTAATTTGCTATATATTAACCATCTTTTACTTACAAACTTTTTTTGAAAAAGGAATTTAGAAGGTGCCATACCTCTACTGCATTTAAGCCAAGATCAATTAGTTCTGCACTAGGTTTTAGCCAATCACCACTAAGGGTGAACCCACAAAAGTAGTTTACAATTTGAGTGAGGAAGGAAAACTTAAAAAAAACTCACTCATGCAAAAAGAAATCATTTTGAGGGGTTTGAGTGATCTCAAGGTTCGAATGAACCCCTTTGCATGTGGGAACTCACATTTCCCATTGTGTAAAGGGGGTTCGATTGAACCCTGGTTCGAGTGAACCACTTGGGTTCGAGCGAACCCCCCTTTTCCCACCTTCCCACCCTCTAACACAAAAAGACTAGATTTTTTCCCTTCGAAGCTCGGGTTGAGGATGAAAATGGAGGAGACTTCACAGACCCAACTGGAATATGGTACTCCTCGAAATGAGCTATCCAATGAATATAATTTTAATATATTTTGGTTTTATTATGTACATGTGTTTTTTTAGTTTTATTAAACATACGTTTTTTACTGAAAATCAAACTCTCTGTTATGCACATGTGGAAAAATAGAATATTATCAAAATAAAACTTTGAAAAATATTTTTGGGCTGGGTATTGATGTCCTTGATCCATTAAAAAAATAATAATTGAATTTCGATGCATACAGAAAAACTTATGTTGTATACAATCCGCCTACGTTTGAATTGTAATTGGTTTGACTTCAAAACTTGATTAAGGAAAAAATATTCAATAAAAAAATATACAACCAAATGAAAGTGCTAGATATCATAGTTACAAATCTAAATTTGAAAAAAATAGAATTTTATCCTTCATACAAAAAAAGTTATGTTGTATACAGTGAGCGTCACTCCTTAAAAATGTTGTATTCTGAAAAAAACCAGTTTTCATGGGAGATGGAAAAAGAACTGCAATCTGATTCCAAATTTTTTGAAAAAAGTATTTTTAGAATCTACAGACAAAATGTGACGAGACTCTAGTTTGCATCATCTTCAAATTCCTCATGGTTTAGCTGCTATAGGTGCCCGAATGTGTAGATTTAGTAAAAAAGAATAATTTCAGTGTCCAGTTTGGCCAAAAATTGTAAACCACTATTGTGCGATCACCCCTAACCAAATTTGGCACACCTGCTGCAGTAGCAAGAATATCTGCTTCATGAGTAAAATCTGTAGGAAATTCTTTCTATTTTGAGTAGCTATGGTCTACATAATTTTTGACATTTAACTATTATTGTTGTTGTCCCTTACCTTCAAAATAAAATGTAAGTTGAAAGTCTGGCACAACTAATTCTCAAGAAAAAGTTTTTAATATTTTAAATAACCATATAAAATTTTAAATTATCCTTTGTAGCTCAAATTTTGATGCTACTCTTTGGATTGAAAATATTTTACCCTTAAAGAACCTGCTCTTCATGTGAAAAAATTTACTCAACATTGTGGTGGGCATATCAGATACTTCAACCATATAATGATTCAAGAAATTAATGATTCAAATTATTTATTCCTTTCAAGGCGATCACACAATGTTCATGCATTTCTAGGATAATACAGTTATAAGCCTACTGTCTAGAATCACAATTCCTACTACAAACTCATCACTGCATGAACTGATATTTGTCTAGGGTATTAATTGTTTAATTTAGCCATTGATATGTATACCCTTAGCTTCCAAATTTGCTTGTGTCATTTGAATTTTTGTCAACATCACTATCTTTGGATAAGTCATAACCAAATTCTAAGTTCATCTCTAGATGGGCATGCTCTCTTCCAGATATGATGAACTAGGGCATAAGTTCACTAAATGTGTTACATATCCATCAACATTTTATTTGGATGATCAAACAAACTTCAGGAAATCATAGACATAAAGATAAAGATTAAATAAAAGCTAAATGAGATACACTCTTGAAAATATTTGTTTGGGAATTTTACTACTATTTGGTTCTATGTTAAATATTCTTTTCAAAATTAGAAGTTTTTTTGTTATAATCAATTGGAATAGACTCTGCAAGAAATGCATAAATATATTATCTTATGTAAGAAGCCCATGAACATAAATAATAATTTGCTGATAAATCACAAGAGATAACTCTTTGCAGTCAAACACAAATCTCCATATTTTACACACAGATCCAATAATTATCACCAATGAATCAAAATAGTAGTATCAATCTTAGTTCAATGATATATGTCAATATCAGATGAACATGATTAACAATAAATTCTACATACTCCACACTGGGCATTGAAACAAATTGAAAAGTTGTACTTATTTGCATCTCCTCCAGAAACTCATCTATCTTGTAAGTCAAGTAACATCTACAAATTGTATGTACTAGCTTGTGCTGCTAGAATTGGCAACCATGTAAATTTTTGTAATATAATAGTTAGTATAAGTTTTTTACTAAGGGCCTTTGCCATTTTGATGGAAAAAATACATGATAACATGGTCTCTTTAACTTAATCCCCTACTTGGTGAAGAAGACCCTATGGGGGATGATTAATTGAATTGAAAAATAATATAATTCATTATGCAATTAGTACTCCCCTAGTTGAAGTTGACAAGAGATATATGCAGTATAGAAGTTGCCAAGTTAACTTATCAAAGGCTTTGGACATTTCCAATTTGATAATAATTCTAGAATAACAGTCAAATTTTGAGAGATTGAATGGTTCTCCAGGTGTAGGTGGATTTGCAAGGTGTACTTTACTCTCAAGCATTCTCATGAGGTCAAACACAATGATAAAAAATTGAACAATATATAAGGTATATAGAGATAAATGCCTTGTGGGGTTCGATAAGGGGTCTTTTAAACCAAATTGGCATCTAGTATGGTCATGAATTAAAAAGTAACCAATATTATTATACCCTTATTGTACCCTATTCTTTATTGAACCCTAGTTTAAGCCTAACCA
Organism: Sequoiadendron giganteum; assembly: GCA_007115665.2. Taxonomy (NCBI): domain Eukaryota; kingdom Viridiplantae; phylum Streptophyta; class Pinopsida; order Cupressales; family Cupressaceae; genus Sequoiadendron; species Sequoiadendron giganteum. The sequence continues at coordinate 911,486,473 of CM021100.1, read as the reverse complement.
TACCACTTACCATAGCCCTAACCTTAGCTCCAAATTTTATTTTGGATTAATAATTTTAATCCTAATTTAACATTAACCCTAACCCTAATTAAATCCCAATTGAACCCTATTTGAACCTTAATCTAAATGAACCCTAAATCTAATTAAATATTAATTGTAAACTTAACTAAAATAATCCTAATTGAACCCTAACTATAACTTGAACTTGATCCTAATCATAACACTAATTGAATGCTAACCCTAACCCTAATTACAACCATAAGCTTAATTGAACCTGAATGCTGACTCTAATTGAACCTCGTTGTTGGGGTTAAATTAGAGTTCAAATAGCATTCTAGTTAAACCTCAATTATAAGATTAACCAAAATAAGCCTAACTAAGCCCTAATTATAACTTGAACTTGACCCTAATCATAACACTAATTGAATGCTATCCCTAACTAGATAACTAAACCTTTATTCCAACCATAAACCTACTTAAACCCTAACCCTAACTCTCATTGAACCTTATTGTTATGGTTCAATTAAGGTTTAATTAACATTCTAGGATGGAGATTAAGGTTAGGTTAGGGTTAGAGTTGTGAATATCTTAATATTACCTTATAAATTTGACCCTAACTATAATCATAATTGAATCCTAACCCTAACTGTAATGTCCCTTACCTGGTGTGCCTTAAAATCCACATGTAGATTAGGTCCAAGGTTTCTTCTTTTCCAAATGAATGTTCTCCTAATGCAATAACCCTAGATTGGAATCCTATGTTCATCATATTAACAACATATTCGTTAGCATTAATATCCAGCTATCCAAAATATAAGCATAATCATGAAAGTAATAATGAAGATAGAAGAGGAGTGGCATGGGTAGATCCTCCTGAAGCTATCCATCTAAGCCCAAGGGAACAAGCATCCCCTCAGGACAACCCACCCCTTGGCTCCGAGTTGAACATCAAACTAAGACCATTCCATACTCGGAGTGGCGTGCTTAGTGGAAACACTGGTACCTGCTTTCTCTACCCATGTCAGCACCTCGGAAGACACTTGACTTATTAGGGATAGTAGGGGGAATGGATAAGTGGCCCGGGCCTACCACCCCTCCAGTGCCACAACGGACTATGAGTGGAACCCCCACCCCTCCATGGCCCACCCAGGCCTTGGGATTGGGCAGACTATGAGTGGAATTTCAACCCCTCCAGGGTCCATCCCTACCTTGGGTTCTGGGGGCAGACTTAAGTGGGGTTTTTAGGCACCACTTCCCTCACACCCTTCCTCCCAATAAGTTGCAAACACTCATGAAGACAATCTTTCAAATAATCAGATATACTCACATTTATTTAATATTAACTGCATGGCTATAATCAATATAATATTAAGGCAAAAACAATTTCACTTCATAGAATTAAAAATCATGAAATTTCACATTGGTAATCACATCAAAGCATAATCCCTTAGTGCAATCAATTCTAAGCTAGATAAGAGTTATATAAATTTCTGTATAATGTTAGTCTTTCCCAGCCTTTCACTAAATAGCAAATAGGAAGAAGTCCATTTAGAAGTTTAGAAAAAAACAACTAAGTTCAATGATTAGATTCTAAGGATACCCTGTCTATATTTTATATGCAATTTCCTTTCTATTGAAGTATGAATGCAATCATCTAGTAAGGGATCAGTCATCAAAGAGATTTCATTATCTATTTCCGAAAGAGTTACAGGATCTCAGTTTGCCATCAATCTATCAATATTATCAATTAAGCATTGTCAAGGAAGTGCTATAATATTATTGCTAAGTGAGATCAACTCACATAGGTTGTTGTGACCCTACAGACTCCATCGCCTTTCTCTCGTTCTTTACCTGGTTGTGGTAATCTTCTATTCTATTCCTCCCTCATCGATTTCTTATTATTATTTATCCCCTTTGAATCGAGAGGTTGTGCCTTTCGGGAATGAGATGTCCCTTCACCGCATCCCTCAATTGAGCTTTGGTCACTAATTTTAGATTTATTATTATTATTTATTTTTTTAACATAGTGACACCATTTATGAGTATTGCTTGTTGTCTTCGGGTTGCGCCTTCAGTAGTACTTACTAGATCGGAAAATGTCGGGTCAAGCTTTAACGCAGGCTTGGATAGCTTGGACTCCCATCACATAAAGCAATGTACCTACACAAGGATGGTGACCAAAGCATTGGAGAGATTGCATCCCTCTTACATCCGTCCTTGTGATGGCCATTCGAAGATTTGTTTTTCCTGTCCACAATAACTAGAGTAGCAGCGGTTGGGAGGTGTCGTCAGTCCTCATACCTTATATTGTCGATAATAAATATGCTAAGTATAGAATAATTAAGAGGACGATTGGTATTAGAGTATTATGTCTCTTTTATCCCTTGTAATGATAATTCGTTTGAGATTTATAGTCTTGTATTTTATATTAATTTTACTATCTTATGTGATTTTAAATATTTATAATGTAAGTTGTTCTATTTGTATTTTTAATAATTGATTAGTGTACATTTAATTACATTATAATAATGTTTATAATAATGTAAATTTTAATATACTTGATTTGCTTATTTTTACAATTATAATTGATTATAGTTATTATAATAATATTAAGTTGAAAATATTTACATTTATAATTTAAATATATATTTCCATTTATTTACTTATTGTCTACTATCATTTATTCTCATTCTCATCGATTCGGGGACATGACAGTCCTCCCCTCCTAATTTTGCTTGTCCTCAAGCAAATCCCTTTTTATGTCATGGGTATTCTTTAAGGTGAGGATTTAAGAAGAGGATTAGGAGAATTATACATATGTACGGAATATTCTATTAAGGAGTTTTCTATCTTTTGGGTAAGGAAACCTCAAGGGTCTTATTACAATATGTTTTGACAATATAGGGCTGTTGTCACTTAGATTGGCTCCTCTACACAGTTCCATTTGTTCATAGCCTCTTCTTCTTTTGATTGGATTCCTTTGAGATCCCCTCCCTTGTATCTTGGTCTCTTGCTTGGATATTCTTTGCTTCCTCCCTTGAGGGTCGCTTCTATCTTGTGGGCTCGACCTTTACATTTATGATCTCCTCCCCAAGGTGCATGGCATGTGAAGCATAACCCTTTTCTTTTTAAGTCCTCCATTGCTTTGCACATATGATCTCGATCCCATTTCCCCTTACAATAAAAACATGTCTTTCAAGGATCTTCCCTTCTTGGCCTTTCTTCTTTGTGAGGGGATTTGGAGGAGGTAAAACTCCCAGCTTTGTCTTTTGGTGAACCATCTTCAAATTTCATGGCTTTTTGAATGGCTTCATCTAAAAGGGCGAGTTCAAGAGCACTCACCATGCTTTTGACCGATCCCTTTAACCCTTCTATGAATAGGTAGGTGAGCCTCTCTTGGGAAATTTCGGGTACCATGACTGCTAGCCTTTGGAACTTAGTAGCATAGTTTTCAACAGTACCTTGCTGTCTTATTTTAGTGAGTTCCCTAAAGTACCATTCCGGGTGCCTTTGGTCAAATATTTTGATCAACCTTTGAGTGAAGTCATCGTAGGTGGTCACTTGTTGATGGCTTTGAGTTATGAGTCTGTGGTGCCACCAATCATGGGCCATCCCGGTCAGGTGTAAAACGGCAAACTTGATGGCATTTTCTTCAGTCATTGGGCTTAAGGATAGGTAGGTGTCTAACTTTTGGACCCATGATCATGCAGTGGTATTTGCTTCTCCGTCAAAGCTAGGTAGGGCGAGTTTACTTACCCTATTCTTGAGATCCTTATCAATTTGTTCATTTCCTTCTCTTCTATGGGTAACTCTTTGTTTGGACTCACAGTAGTCTTTAAAAGGCACTAGCTCCCTCAATTCAGGATCAAGCCTATAATACACTGTAACAATTTCATCTACATCCTCTACGAGGGATCTATTGCATTCTCTCAAGGTTTCTTTACTTGGCAAGAATGGGGGTCAGGTGGGTCTAGAACTTGTGGCCCACGAGGGCTTGGGATTGTTATTTTCAGAGTAGTTAGAGTTTGCTTCCTTTGTATAATTGTTGCTCAAGTTTTGGAGGTCTTGAAGTAATGCTTGGCAAGTTTTCTCATTTTGTTCCATTAGGGCTTGGGTTTTCTTATCACTATTCTCCACGAAAGCCCTAAGTTCATCTCTTAATGGGTCACCCATGAGGTCGTTTCCTAGGTTATTATTTCTAGAGCTTCTTCGGTGGTAGGTTTGCATTATTTTGCACAGGGTGGTAGGACTTTGGCTCTGATACCACTGTAATGTCCCTTACCTGGTGTGCCTTAAAATCCACATGTAGATTAGGTCCAAGGTTTCTTCTTTTCCAAATGAATGTTCTCCTAATGCAATAACCCTAGATTGGAATCCTGTGTTCATCATATTAACAACATATTCGTTAGCATTAATATCCAGCTATCCAAAATATAAGCATAATCACAAAAGTAATAATGAAGACAGAAGAGGAGTAGCATGGTTAGATCCTCCTGAAGCTATCCATCTAAGCCCAAGGGCACAAGCATCCCCTCAGGACAACCCACCCCTTGGCTCCGAGTTGAACATCAAACTAAGACCATTCCATACTCGGAGTGGCGTGCTTAGTGGAAACACTGGTACCTGCTTTATCTACCCATGTCAGCACCTCGGAAGACACTTAACTTATTGGGGATAGTAGGGGGAATGGATAAGTGGCCTAGGCCTACCACCCCTCCAGGGCCGCAACGGACTATGAGTGGAACCCCCACCCCTCCATGGCCCACCCAGGCCTTGGGATTGGGTGGACTATGAGTGGAATTTCCACCCCTCCAGGGCCCATCCCTACCTTGGGTTCCAGGGGCGGACTTAAGTGGGGTTTTTAGGCACCACTTCCCTCACACCCTTCCTCCCAATAAGTTGCAAACACTCATGAAGACAATCTTTCAAATAATCAGATATACTCACATTTATTTAATATTAACTGCATGGCTATAATCAATATAATATTAAGGAAAAAACAATTTCACTTCATAGAATTAAAAATCATGAAATTTCACATTGGTAATCACATCAAAGCATAATCCCTTAGTGCAATCAATTCTAAGCTAGATAAGAGTTATATAAATTTCTGTATAATGTTAGTCTTTCCCAGCCTTTCACTAAATAGCAAATAGGAAGAAGGCCATTTAGAAGTTCAGAAAAAAACAACTAAGTTCAATGATTAGATTCTAAGGATACCCTGTCTATATTTTATATGCAATTTCCTTTCTATTGAAGTATGAATGCAATCATCTAGTAAGGGATCAGTCATCAAAGAGATTTCATTATCTATTTCCGAAAGAGTTACAGGATCTCAATTTGCCATCGATCTGTCAATATTATCAATTGAGCATTGTCAAGTAAGTGCTATAATATTATTGCTAAGTGAGATCAACTCACAAGGTTGTTGTGACCCTACAGACTCCATCGCCTTTCTCTCGTTCTTTACCTGGTTGTGGTAATCTTCTATTCTATTCCTCCCTCATCGATTTCTTATTATTATTTATCCCCTTTGAATCGAGAGGTTGTGCCTTTCGGGAATGAGACATCCCTTCACTGCATCCCTCAATCGAGTTTCAGTCACTAATTTTAGATTTATTATTATTATTTATTTTTTTAACATAGCAACACCATTTATGAGTATTGCTTGTTGTCTTCAGGTTGCGCCTTCAGTAGTACTTACTAGGTCGGCAAATGTCGGGTCAAGCTTTAATGCGGGCTTGGATAGCTTGGACTCCCGTCACATAAAGCAATGTACCTACACAAGGATGGCGACCAGAGCATTGGCGAGATTGCATCCCTCTTACATCCATCCCTGTGATGGCCATTCGAAGATTTGATTTTCCCGTCCACAATAACTAGAGTAGCAGCGGTTGGGAGGTGTCGTCAGTCCTCATACCTTAGATTGTCGATAATAAATATGCTAAGTATTGAATAATTAAGAGGACGATTGGTATTAGAGTATTATGTCTCTTTTATCCCTTGTAATGATAATTCGTTTGAGATTTATAGTCTTGTATTTTATATTAATTTTACTATCTTATGTGATTTTAAATATTTATAATGTAAGTTGTTCTATTTGTATTTTTAATAATTGATTAGTGTACATTTAATTACATTATAATAATGTAAATTTTAATATACTTGATTTGCTTATTTTTACAATTATAATAATATCATTTGATAATTATAATTGATTATAGTTATTATAATAATATTAAGTTGAAAATATTTACATTTATAATTTAAATATATATTTCCATTTATTTACTTATTGTCTAATATCATTTATTCTCATTCTCACCGATTCGGGGACATGACACTAACCCTAATTAAACCCTAATTCTAACCCTAACACTAACCATAATTAAATTTTCACTCTAGCCCTAACCGTAATTAAATCCTATTGTTATGGTTGAATTAGGGTTAGGTGTAGGGTTCAATTAGAGTTCTAGTATAAATCTCAGGGTTAAGGTTATTTATTTCTTGATATTAGTTTATAAATTTGACATTAATAATAAATATATTAAACAAAGAAAATTTAGCATATATTTTTATTCGTATGTGAAATTAAGTACTATTAGGGTTATAATTATTAATGTCTTAACATTAGTTTATAAATTCGACATTAATTAAAAATATTACAAACAAAATAAGTATTTTAACCTAAAATTTTATTTGTATGTGAAATGGAGTATTATTAGACTTCGAATTATTAATCATAAAAAATAATTAATCAAATCACAACAATATTTGTAAAGCTTAAAATTAATTATAAAATGAAACTAAAATTTAATTTCTAAAATTTATATAGTATTTATTATATAGTTTTGAAAACAGGGTAAGTGCACCAAGATGGTTCCCAAAAAGGGGACTTAAGTGGACAACTTTTTCTTGAAATTGGGAAATACTGACCTTGGATGTGAAATTGAGGATACTTAGACTCAAAATTTTGAGATGGAACAAAAAGAAGGATTCAAGTGCTCTAAGTCTACTTTCTAAACCACTAATTTATTTTGAAAATGATTGAGATTAAGGGGTTCAAACCAGGGACGTATACAAATTGGTGTTGTTTTTGTCAAAAAAACATAACATAGCAACTCTTGTACGACCCTCGTACGGTGAAATTTTTTTTAGTATTTTTAAAATCGCAACGGTCAGAAGTTAGCTAACAGTATGTAGTTGATGCACGATTTTTCTGATAATTTTTTAATGAATATTTGATTTTTTACTAATTTGTGAAGTGGACATATCCTGAAAATAGAGTTTTGGCCATGCTACCCCTACAAATTTTGGAAACTAATTGATTTGTTTTTTTTTTTTTAATTTTTTAATTTTGTAGAATGGAGTCTAGTTTCTAAAAATGTAATTTATTTGAAAAATTGATGAACGGTTAATTTATAACGAAAAAAATACCAAACACTACTTTTTGGCAAAAAAAAGACATACAGATAAAATAAATTATGGATGAAAGACAACATTTTCAGAAACTGAAAAAAATTACATCGTTGGAAAGCTAAGACATAACCCAACATTACCCATGTGCTCGATTTTTTCGATATTGAACCACGTGCAATCCTGACAGTGAGCACGAACTCGATTATGAGAAATATGGTGGATTTTTTAAAACACGTCTCTGGTCGTTGGGAATGCCCTCCAAACCTTTGGGTTGGAATTCCAAGGCAATACCAAGCTTAAAGTTTGGTAATTCTCAAAGCAAGCTATAACGCGAGCACGCTATAACGCGCTCGCGTTATATCTCACTTTGGCATGGTTTTTGCTTCTGCGGGGAACATGTCTACTAACACATAATGCAAGCGCATTATAATGCGCTCGCGTTATGTCTTACTTTATCTTAAATGCTAATATATTAATGTATGCTGATATATTTTTATGTACATGTATGTATGTATGTATGCTTGTATGGATGTAAGATTATATGTACAAATGTATTATGCTTGTATGTATGCATTTATGTATGTCTTTAGATGAAGGGAGAATTTAGAGAGGGTCTAGAGAGATGGAGAGGGGGTCGAAGTGAGAGTTTAAGAGAGAGGGAGTGGAAGAGAAGGGGTTGGATTGAGGGGGACTTAGCTAGGTAGGGTGGGAGGGATAGAGGGAGGGAGAGAGAGAGAGGGGGGTGGGAGAGAGAGAATTGAGGGAGAGGGAGAGAGAGAG